>JABUQX010037706.1:17500-35000 GCA_015478945.1 Trachelipus rathkii
CCGCAAGAAGCAATCGGCCCTTCTTGACAAATTGGTTGGCCTGTCCGAAAAAGTTCTACTTTCCTCCTGATTCTTTGCATAAATATTCTCCATGATGGACCTACAAGCTATATTCCAAATAGCCAAGGATCTTGGCCTTTAAGAACAAAGAAGTCTGTAGAGTTCCTCATAGAAAGGGACGTTGTCTTTTCGCGTGAAGAAGCCGAGACGCAAAGCCTGTTCCTGAAGAAAGAAGAGATTCAAAGCAAGAATAAGAACGAGTTGACGGAACGTAAAAGCTGTCCTTAGGAGAGTAAAAATCGCAAGTTAAGAAAGAAGAGATCAAGCACGTAAGAAAGAGAGGCGAAACGTCAAGCTTCCTTAAGGAAAGAAGTAGATTCAAGGCCTAAGAAAGACGAAGATAAGACGTAAAAGCTATAACTTCCCGTGAAAAGGAATTAGAAGAAGCGAACGTGTTAGAGCAGAGGCCGAGCGTTATGAAGAAGTCATGAACTGGTCGTACAGACTTCAAACGCAATTAGCAACCACCCGTAGTTAAATCAACGGTGGCCATACGGGTCACCTTCAACGCTAAGTACCTAATCTATGCACCATTCAATCGAGGCCATGAACGAAAATAGATGCCTTTATTCAAAGATTTTGAATAATTATGCTGCAGCCTCTAATGGGATGCCGGCTTTGTGGTCATTTTATTTAAGTGCACTCCTTACTGGACGCGCCCTGTCCGTATTTAGTAACCTCCCATCCGAAGATACGACTAACTTTGCTAACCTCAAGCAAGCACTATTAACTGAATATAATACGGAGGAGGATTATCGAATTAAACTTAGGGACGCAAAACCGCAGGAAGATGAAACTCCTCTTCGGGAAAGTGGACTCTCTGACTTAGATTCATTAGTGTCTCGCGCTGACAAATATTTCCAGGCAAGAGGAAGAAAATTGAGTCTCGAACAGAACGATGCCAATACATTATTTCAGCCCCCCCTTAATGATGAGGGCAAAAGAATCACAAGTCAAGACGAGAGCCAACAGTTTTATTCTAAAACCTGCGGAGATTGCGGAAAGAGGGGTCATGACCATGAGACCTGTTATTCATCCCGAGATGGAGACGGCAATCTCAAACAAAAAGATGGCAGAAACTGCAATCACGATAAAACGTGGAATTTAAGATGTCAGGGCCTCAATGAAATTAAAAGTGCTGCGACACAGTTCACCACCCATCCCCAGGATAAGGTTACTGCCTCCTGTTGCTTAATTAACGAAGAAGTCGACGACGGCAAGATCACCGTAGAAGGTAAATTTACACCGGTAATATCACGTCATGTCGACAAATTCGAAAAGGTGATAACCGAATTTGACCGTTGCACATGGAAAGTAAAACGGTCAAAACGCGTAAACTAATTTTAAGGGATATCTGGATGCAGTGGGTATATTTGTTACAACGCAACCTTGTCGATGAAAGACAATTCACAGGTAACATTGGAAAGATATACTGATTGAACAGTACTCTTGAGGATAGTACCGGAAAGCACATATTTTGTTACGCACCATTTCACACAGGAAGATACACTCTGCCTGGATGAGTGGCACTATATGATTTGAAATAATTTGGAATTTCGGAAGGCGGCACCTCGGACCCCAAAGTCCTCGATATCAAAACCAGAAGGAACAAGCGGATCTTCCAGAGACACCGCTAGCATCAAATATGGGAAAGAGATGACCGATGTCAGGAATACCCAGGGAGTCTGTGCCAATATCAATAACAATGACGAGTTAGCAAAGCTCGCCTGCGCCTTAAACGAAGTGAATGAACAAACCGAATCTATCGGGAGTAATTTATTTAGGTCAAGGACCGATGAATCAAATCTAAATGCGTGTAAAAGAAACGACATCACTTTACACCCATTCAAACCGATGTTTTTTATGGAACAGGGAGTAGAAGTTCAGGAGAAAGAAAAATTAAACATAGGACTAGAAATGGGAAACCAGTACAAACGCCGTAGAAAAGACGAGGAGTTCATCTTGCGAACCGATTGTTGTCCACCCGAGGAAAGACCCACGAATTCCAGAATGATGTTGCGTAGTATGAAGCTTATTCTCCAGTTCGAGAATGAAGATGGTAACGTGATAGTTGGCTTCAATGGGTCGTTCAACGACATAGAAGTGCCAAGACGATTGGTTTCATACCCCAATGTCTTCTTAGAAGGGGTGTGTGTCACGTTACAAGAACACCGAGGTCGAGAACTTGAGCTTCATCACTCACGATCGGCTAAAAAGACTGCATCAAATAACTATCGTCTAAATTATGGAAAGATTTATTATTTTATCAATTTATTAGTATTATTATTATTATTATTCAATAATGATATTAATGTTAGAACTCCATATATTAACTTTGATCAGCTATTGCGAATTCTGTGCTAAAATTAATTATAAACTTAGCATTAGTTATATATGCAAAATATTGTAATTTATTCGGTAATCTGGATACCGTCTAGATATAATATATATGTAAAGTTATGTATGGGGCTTTTTGCCTAATCATTCGTGCTAAAATAAATATCTATTTAAAATATTATAAAGTATTGTACTTTATCTTTTCATCAGGAGCTCACTTCGTTCACCTTGTAATACTTTCTTCAGAATTAAGCCTTTCAGAACTTATAAGGAAAAGATCTTCTTCTCGCTAAACAGCGAGACTGATAATCCCCTAGACAACAGAATTAGATCTATATTTACAAGAACCCGCAAGAAGCAATCGGCCCTTCTTGACATTAGGTAGGCTTTATATCGTTTAGGCTGCTTATTTTTATTTATATATATAATATATATATATATATATATATATATATATATATATATATAAGGGAGCCCCATGGATGATCTTGCGGGAGGGTGGTGATGCGCCGACCTTAGCGTCACCACTGCTTCCTAGATAATTCTTGCGAATTCTGATCGGTGCCAACCTCTGTGGTAGACCTATCATCTCTTACAAAGTGGGACAATTTTGTTGTCTCAAATGGCTTAGGAATTTGACCCACAATTCATACTTTTCTTCATCGCCGTCAAATAATAAACGCCTCGGCCCATAACCCGATGAGTTGGATGATTATTCGACAATCTGGCGGTAGTAAATAACAAATATTTTACTATATAAGGGCAGGACAGAGAGCAGAAGCAGCAGCGTTCACTACATCCTATACGTTTATTTACAACTTGCAATAATATAACAGTACATGCGGCCTAGAAGCTCTACGAGGATATAACAAGAGAGTTAGGCCAATAACAAAGAATAACCTAGCGATAGAGTAAGAGTTGCCAGATGGAAAATATACATATAGAATCACCAAACTATAAGATTATATAAAAATATATGGCCAAGGTGAACAAAACATCTCTGTCCCACTCCATTATTATTAAATCTTTCACATTTAACTTCATTTAATCTTAACACTGTCGACATACATGCCTTTGAATCCATTCAGGAGATACCACCGAGATTCCCTATTATTAATTCTGTCTAGTCCATAAAGACCCTTTAATACGTTTAATTATTTTTCCATAGGTCGAATCTCAATCATTCGTTTCAATGCGAAAATTTTATCTATATATCCACTTCTAAATACACCTTATTCTTCGTTAATCAGTCCCTCTACCACTCAAAAAAAAAAAAAAAAAAAAAAAAAAAAAAAAAAAAAAAAAAAAAAAAAAAAATCAGCATATATCTACCATACAACACTTTAATAAACTAATTCGCCTTATATACAGGGTACTATTACTGCTTTTCTCCAATCTTTCGGAACCATACTCTACATAAACGCTTTGATACATAACTTCCATATCCAGTCAACAACAAACCGCCTCTATCCTTGATCATTTAACCAGTAATTCCATATATACCTGCAGATTTAAAATCACTTTTTGACTCTACCTATTAAATCTTCTCCAAAAATAGTACTGTGTTCGTACAACCATCAAACCTCACACACATCAATATTACCCGGTCTCACTTAACTGCTAGTGCAGGTGCAGATTATTATTAAGGAGGTGATCCCTCCTACACTTCCTTCCATCCATTTACATCAGTCACGCAATAGTTAACCAATTTCCTTTTTCAATTAGATATAAATTAATGAGTTAATGATAATAAAAATAAACTTTACTATATTTTGCAACAAATTTAATAATCTTTTAATAATACAAAAAATAATTTATAACTCATCCTTACTTATAATAATAAAGTTAATAATTGAAAATAGGAAAATTTAATTTACTTGGTAATTATGATTTATAACTTCAAGGGGTTTGTAAAATTTCAAATAATTATAAACTCTTAATATATATATATATATATATATATATATATATATATATATATATAGTAATATATATATATATATATATATATATTTATATATTAGTATATAATTATAGATATATATTATATATATATATAATATATATATATAATATATATATTCATCTTCCTTTTTTTCCACCAAGCTAAGGGGTAAGTCCACCCTAGTTTCACGGGCCCGGACGGGACCCCTCACTATATAGCCACATCGTCAAGCAGTAGGTTCATGCCTGGCCCATGGTGGGACCACAACATACTCCCTCAACAAAACCCCGCCAATTCCTTCCTATTATGCACTTTATTCCTCGCCTCTGTCAAACTCACATTTCCCTCCTTCGGACATTTTACGTTTACCGCCTCAATCCCTTTTTTTTGCAGTCCTCCCAGCCACGGTCGATTCCCAACACACTCCACCACATAACTCGCTTACAACCGACCTGTCATTTGATCCCTTTTCACATGAGCCAAGACCCATCTCAACGTAACTTCATCGCTTGATTCTCTCATTACCCCTTTCTTTTCACCACCACATAGACGGCTCTAAGTACGTTCATTCTCATTTTAAACATCAATTCTTTCACCCTAAACACGCCCTAAAGATGTCCATCTGTACAAACATTGATACTTTTGAAGATACTAACCTCTTATCTCAGACCATAGTCTACTATATATATTATATATATATATATATATGTATAATAGTATGATAATAGTATATATATATATCAATCATGATATATGATAGTATTAATATATATATTATTAGGTAACCTTCCTGTATAATATTATATATGATAGATCTTTTTTCTTGCTCTTTACTCTGCCTTCTATTTTCACCAAGAATGGGAGTAAGGATGAGCGTGAACGAGCATGCATCGGAAAAGAAAAGCAGTAGAAGCACATGACTAATGTCGATAATAATAATGGAAAAGCCGTGTACTAGGATGCAAACCTACGCCCTAATGTGGCAAGCATTCCACTACGTCGCGCTGAAGCAGGGCTTTGCTATCTAGCTAATATCCTGCACCTTCCCACTTGGTCCAGAAACCAATAAAATACTTTCCGCCTGACCAATTACTCGGGTTAAGGGGCTATGTGGTAATAATAAATAAATAAATAAATAAATAATGTAAAGCTATGTATGGGGCTTTTTGCCTAATCACTCGTGCTATAAATATCTATTCAAATATTATAAAGTAGTATTTTATCTTTTCATCAGGAGCTCACTTCGTTCACCTTGTAGTACTTTCTTCAGAATTGAATTGTTAGAACTTATAAGGAAAAGATCTTCTTCTCGCTAAACAGCGAGACTGATAATCCCCTAGACAACAGAATTAGATCTATATTTACAAAAACCCGCAAGAAGCAATCGGCCCTTCTTGACAATATATCATATATATATAATATATATATATATATATATATATATATATATTTATAATATAATATAAATAATAATAATATATATATATATATATTATTAGTATTTTATAATATAATATAAATATATATATATATATATATAAAGGAGCACCAATAGCCTGAACATCCCAACCGTAAAACTTTAAAAACCAACCTACATATTTTGGAATCTTTGTTCATACATAATCTTAAGCCTAGTCTCAATAACGACAGTGGTCCATTTAATCTACAATTACTATGAAGTCTCGAATTTCTGTTCGTCTCAAACCTGTGATTTAATTGATTAAGTAAGTTTTAATTTTTATTAACTATATGTATCTGCCTGACACTTTATTGAATATATTAGCTTTGAATTTCGATTATGATTGGGGTTAATGAAACATCAATTATTTACAACTGTTTATTATATTTTTTGCAATCGTTTTTATTATTTATCATTTTCCATTTTTATTTTTATTTATTTTGAGTTTAGTTTTTGTTTCATTCTGAATTTTATTGTTCACCATTCATCCCAATATTTTGTTATTTACATTCCCATGTAAATATAATGCAGTTTAGGGTAATTTCCTTTACATTAGTTTGCGCTGTCTAGTTTGTGTTTTCACCACATTTTATTATTATATTACTGTAATTTGCTTCGATTTTATTGTTATATATGTTTTATATAGTTTGGTATCCTGAGGATTGGAACAGTCTTGTTCCGAAAGTTGATAATAGTTTTACGGTTGGGGATGTTCAGACTATGGTGTTCTCTTTTTATATTAATGGTCCGTTCCCAAAAAATAGATAGTCCGGAACGAAGTTATAATATAATATATATATATATTATATATATATATATATATATATATATATTATATTATTTATATATTATATTATTAATATAATATAAATATTATATTATTATATATTATTATTATTAAGGGACCCCCTGTATGGATGATCTTGCAGGAGGGTGGTGATACGCCGACCTTAGCGTCACCACTGCTTCCTAGATAATGTTCTTTCAATATTTGCATAGCCTTCTAACCATCATCCTCAGCATCTCTAATGACAATGGATAAACCTCTAACATCTAAGACGAACTAATTCAGCGAATACTTGCGAATTCCCATCGGTGCCAACCTCTGTGGTAGACCTATCATCTTTTACAAAGTGGGACAATTTTGTTGTCTCAAGTGGCTTAGGAATTTGACCCATAATTCATACTTTTCTTCATCGCCGTAAAATAATAAACGCCTCGGCCCATAACCTGATGAGTTGGATGATTATTCGACAATCTGGCGGTAGTAAATAACAAATATTTTACTATATAAGGGCAGGACAGAGAGCAGCAGCAGCAGCTCATTACATCTATACGTTTATTTACAACTTGCTATAATATAACAGTAAATGCGGCCTAGAAGCTCTACGAGGATATAACAAGATAGTTAGGCCAATAACAAAGAATAACCTAGCGATAGAGTAAGCGTTGCCAGATGGAAAATATACATATTGAATCACCAAACTATAAGATTATATAAAAATATATGGCCAAGGTGAACAAAACATCTCTGTCCCACTCCATTATTATTAAATCTTTTACATTCAACTTGATTTAATCTTAACACTGTCGACATACATGCCTTTGAATCCATTCAGGAGCTACCACCGAGATTCCCTATTATTAATTCTGTCTTAAGTCCATAAAACCTTAATACAATTTATTATTCATAGGTCATCTCAATCATTCGTTTCAATGCGAAAATTTTATCTATATATCCACTTCTAAATACACCTTATTCTTCGTTAATCAGTCCCTCTACACTAAAAAAAAAAAAAAAAAATGAATATATCAGCATACCATACAACACTTAATAAACTAATTCGCCTTATATAAGGGTACTATTACTGCTTTTCTCCAATCTTTCGGAACCATACTCTTCATAAACGTTTTGATACATAACTCCATATCCAGTCAACAACAAACCGCCTCCATCCTTGATCATTTAACCAGCAATTCCATATATACCTACAGATTTAAAATCACTTTTTGACTCTACCAATTAAATCTTCTCCAAAATACCTATTTCTTCGTACACCATCAAACCCACACACATTCAATATTACCTCTTCATTACTGCTAGTACAATGCAGATTATTATCGAAGTGATCCCTCCACACTCTAATCCCATCCATTTCATCAGTCACGAATAGTTACAATTTCTTTTTCAATTAGATAAAAATTAATGAGTTAATGATAATAAAAATAAACTTTACTATTTTTTGCAACAAATTTAATAATCTTTTAATAATACAAAAAATAATTTATAACTCATCCTTACTTATAA
The DNA here is from genome assembly GCA_015478945.1 of Trachelipus rathkii. Taxonomy (NCBI): domain Eukaryota; kingdom Metazoa; phylum Arthropoda; class Malacostraca; order Isopoda; family Trachelipodidae; genus Trachelipus; species Trachelipus rathkii. The sequence goes on from JABUQX010037706.1 coordinate 25,610, forward strand.
TAATAAAGTTAATAATTGAAAATAGGAAAATTTAATTTACTTGGTAATTTGATTTATAACTTCACGGGTTTGTAAAATTTCAAATAAATTATATATATATATATATATATATATATATATATATATATATATATATATATATATATAATATATATATATATATATTATATGATCTATATATATATATATAAATAATATATATATATATATATATATAATATATATCTATATATATTATATATATATATATATATATATATATATATATATATTTCTTTTCTTTCTTTCTTTCTTCACCTTCCTCTTTTGCCCCCAGATTGGGGGTAAGGTGCGCTGTACAAGCATCGGAAAAAAAAGCAGTAGGTAGAACATGACAAACGTCGAAAAGAAGGCCAGCCTTACCGCCCCCTCTGTACAATTAATTAGTAAGAGCTCGTCACAGACAGAAAATCCACCCCTAGAGCATCATGGGACAGCGACGGACCCTCACTATGGTAAATCGTCAATGTAAGGGCTCATCCCCTGGCCCAGGTGGGCCACAACCATGCCCCATACAAAACCCCGCCATTCTCTCCTATCATGCACCTTTATTCTCGCCTCTGCCAAACTCACATTTCTCTCCTTCAGACATTCCGTTTCACCGACTCAATCCACTTTCCCATTCGGTCCTCCGCAGCCGGTCGATTCCCAACACACTCCCCACAATACATCCGCTTAACAAACCTACTATCATTCATTCCTTTTCCACATGACAAACCATCTCAAACATACTTTCATTTATTCTCATCATTTACCCCTTTTCTTCACACCACACACTCTCTAATAACGTTCATTCCTCTCTTTATCAATTCTTCTCACACTAGCAATGCCCCTAAGATTGTCCATCTGAACACATTGAACTTTAGATTCTATACTTCTTATTCCAGACCATAGTCTCACTACATACAATACACAGGTAACAACATACCCTCATCTTTAAGACCCTAGCACACTCAAAGACTTAGCCCTTTGCATTCACGCAACGATTTCATTGACACCAGCCACCTTCCTGCATTCACCACTTTCCTACTCACACTCTGCAGTGCGTCGTTCCTTCTCATCCAAACATATACCCCTAAATATTTAAACTCAGACACTTGTCTAGCTGCTCACCATCTAACATACTTCACACTGAGGAGTGTCCTCACTGCACAACCATAACCTTACTCTTATCCACGTTTTACTTTCAAAGCCCCTCCTTTTACACAGCCCTGCAAATCTCTCTACCAATCCTCTTCAAACTCTCTTCAGATCGCCACACAAAACCAAATCGTATTCCGCATATAATAGGTAGGGCAACCCCTCCACTCAACTCCATTCTCCACCATTCTAACACCATTTCCTGCCATCCCCACCTCAAATTCCTTTCATAACCCCATCCATATACAAATTGAATAACCAAGGAGACATAAACAACACCCTGTCTACTCCCCGTCCTATTAATCTAAACCCAATCACCATTGACCCAATTTATTCTTACACACGCTTTCACTATTCGTCATACATACTTTTGATTCCATTCAGAAGCCTACACCAACACGCATATAATCACTAAGCACCTGCCATAAAGCTTCCCCTATTAACTCTATCAATACCCCTGGCAAATTCATAAACCTAAATACAATTTATCTTTCTTCTCCCTCATTTCTCAGTCATTTGTTTCAATGTAAAGATTTGATCCACACACCCTCTACCACTCCTAAACGCACCCACCTTGTTCTTCACCAATCAGTCCTTCAGTCACTCGACGCACTCTTTCGACTAAAATACCAGCATATATCTTCCCTACAACACTCAATAAACTTATTCCCCTATAATTTCTACAGTTCCCTTATCTCCCTTACCCTTATATAAGGGTACTATTACTGCTCTCCTCCAATCCCTTGGAACTATACACCCTCTATAAACGCGTTTATTACACAAACTTCGCAAATCCAATAATCACCATCACGGACTCCGTTCTTGATCATTTCACCAGTAATTTTCATCTATACCTGCAGATTTTACCATTCTTCAACATTTATCACTCTAGCCATTAACCTCCTCCTTACTAATAACCTCATCCCCAAAATACCTATTCCTTCTTGCACCATCAAACCCACACACATTCACTATCACCTCTTCATTACTGTTAATATTATACAGATTCTCGAAGTGTTCTTTCCACACTCCCTTCACATCCATTTACATCACTTCAAAAGCACCATCCCTATTCATTATTCTAAGCAGATTCCCCTTATTCTCATTTTAACCTTTCGCGCTTCCTTCCAGAAGAGCTTTCCTATTCCCTTGTAAGTCCCCATTCATCTCCTTCCAAACTGTTTCATTTACCTCTTGTTTTCTCCTACGTATACACATTTTGTATTTCTTTTTTCCTCCTTATATAATTCAAGCTCTTTCTTTTGAGTCTTCATCATTTGGCTTTTAGTACATTCAAACCACGCTTCTTTTTTTACCTTTAACCTGCTTTCCTCACCTCTTCATTCCACCATTTCACTGGTTAACATCTTACCTTCCCTACTTTAGCACATCCACAAATACTTCCTTTGCACTACTAACAATTGTTCCTTCATTTGCCCCCAGATTTTGTTCGTATCAACGTTGTTCAACATTCAACCAACCGTTTTATATTTAATGTTATTATATATATATATATATATATATATATATATATATATATATATATATATATATATAATATATATATATATATATATATATATATATATATATATATATATATATATATATATATATATATATATATATATATATATATATATTATATATATATATATATAATATATATATATATATATATATAAATATATATATATATATATATATATATATATAATATATTCTCTTCTCATCTACCTTTTTTTCCCCAGATTGGGAGTAAGGTGCGTTAAATGACATGCAACGGAAAAGAAAAGCAGTAGGAGAGTAAGACAAAAAGTCAAAAAGAAAAGCCCAGCCTTACGCCCAACTCTTCCCAATTAATTAGTAAGAATCGTCGCAATCCAGAAAAATCCACCCTCAAGCTTCACGGGGACCGCGACGGATCCACACTATGGTAATCGTCAAGTGTAGGTTTCATCCCCTGGCCCAGGTGGGCCACAAACCAATATCCCCCATTCACAAAAGCCCGCCATTCTCTCCTATCATGCACATACTTTCCTTCTCGCCTCTGCCAAACTCATATTTCTCTCCTGCAAACATTCCTTTACTGACTCAATCCACTTTTTCTTCGATCTCCCAGCCGGTCGGTCGGTTCCCACACACACTCACCACTATACATTCGCTTACCAACCGACTATCATTCATACCTTTCCCATGACAAAACATCTCACTACTTTCATTTATTCTCGGTCGTTTTTCCCTTCTTCACCACCACACAACTCTCTAATACGTTTATTCCTCATTTTATTAATTCTTCTGACACCTAACACGCCCCTAGAATTGTCCATCTGAACAACACATTGAAACTTTAGATCTATACTTCTTATTCCAAACCATAGTCTCCTTACTATACAATAACACAGGTAGCAACATACCCTCATGCAAGACCCTAGCGCACTCCAGACGTAGTCCTTTTACATTCACCAATGATTTAATTACACCAGCCACCTTCCTGCCATTCACAACTTTCCTACTACACTCTGCACCATCCGTTCCATTCTCATCCAACACATACCCTAAATATTTAAACTCAAGACACTTGTTCCCAGCTGCTCACCATCTAACATAACTTCACAACTGAGGGCTATCCTCAGCTCAACAACCAATAACCTTACTGTTTATCTATCGTTAACTTTCCAACCCCTTCTTTTAACACACCCTGCCAAATCTCTCTACCAATCTTCTGCAAACTCTCTTCAGATTCGCCACAAAAAAACAAATCATCCGAATATAATAGGAAGGGTAACCTCCACTCATCTCCATCATTCTAACCATTTCCTGGCACCACCCACCTATAATTCTTTCATAACCCCATCCATATATAAATTGAATAACCGAGGAGATATAACACAACCCTGTCTCACTCCGCTATTAATATAACCCATCACCTTTGACACCATTTAATTCTTACACACGCCTAACTATCCTCATACATACTTTTGATTCCATTCAGAAGCCTACCACCACACCATATATCACTAAGCACCTGCCATAGAGCTTCCCTATTAACCCTATCATACGCCTGCTGCAAATCCATAAAACCTAAATACAATTTATTCTTCTTCTCCCTCATTTTCTCACCCTCATTTTCTCAATCATTTGTTTCAATGTAAAGATTTGATCCACACATCCTCTACCACTCTTAAACGCACCTTGTTCTTCACCAATCAGTCCTTCAGTCACTCGACGCCTCTTTCGAGCACATATACCAGCATATATCTTCCCTAAACACTTCAATAACCCTCTTTCCCGTATAATTTCTCCAAGTCCCCTTATCTCCTTACTATATATAAGGGTACTATACTGCTCTCCTCCAGTCCTCGAAACCACCCTCCATAAACGCTTTTAAATTACACAACTTCCAAATCAAATCAATCACCATATCGCCTCCGTTCTTAATATATATATATATATATATATATATATATATATAATATATATATATATATTATATTAATATAATATATAGAAAGAAAGAAGAGATATATATATATATATATATATATATATATATATATATATAATCTTCCTTTTTTTCCCCCAAGACTGGGGGTAAGGTGCGTGACATGCATGTCGGAAAAAGAGAAGTAGTAGAGAATATGACACAAGTCGAAAAGAAAGCCTAGCCTTACCACCCCTCTTTATACCTTTTAGTGAGAATCGTCGCAGTCAGAAATCCACCCTAGAGCATTACGGGACCACGACGGACCCTAACTATACTATGGCACATCGTCAAGTGTAGGGTTCATCCCCTGGCCAGGTGGGGCCACAACCATACCCCCTCCAAAACCCCGCAATTCACTCCTATTCTGCACCTTTATTTCCTCGCCTCTGTCAAACTCACATTTTTCTCCTTCAGACTCCTTTACTGACTCAACCCACTTTTCTTCGGGGTCTCCCAGCCGGTCGATTCCAAACACACTCTCCACCACTATCCATCCGCTTAACCAACCGACAGTCATTCATCCTTTCCAATGACAAAACCATCTCAATGTACTTTCAATTTATTCTCCCATTTACCCTTTCTTCACATCACATAAACTCTCTAATACGTTCATTCCTCAATTTTATCATTCTTTTCACACCAAACACGCCCCTAAGATTGGTCCATTTGAACACACTGAACTTTAGATCTATAACCACTTATTCCAGACAATAGTCTCATATATATATATATATATATATATATATATATAATATATATATATAATATATATATATATATATATATATATTATATATATATATATATATATAATATATATATATATCTTCTTTCTTCTTTCTTCACCATTCCTCTTTGCCCCAAGATTGGGGGTAAGGTGCTGTAAAAGCATCGGAAAAAGAAAAGCAGTAGGAAAACATGACAAACGTCGAAAAGAACAGCCCAGCCTTACCGGCCCCTCTGTACCATTAATTAGTGGGAACTCGCCGAACAGAAAATCCACCCTAGAAGCATCATGGGACAGCGACGGACCTCACTATGGTAAATCGTCAATGTAAGGGTTCATCCCACTGGCCCCAAGTGGGCGCACAACCATGCCCCCATACAAAACGCCGCCATTCTCTCCTATCATGGACCTTTCTTCTCGCTCTGCCAAACTCACATTTCTCCTCCTTTTCCCAGAACATTTCGTTCACCGACTCTCCACTTTCTCTTCGGTCCTCCCAGCCGGTCGGTTCCCAAACACACTCACCCACTACCTACTCCGCTTAACCACCTACTATCATATCATCCTTTCCACATGACCGAACCATCTCAACATACTTTTCCATTTATTCTCTCATTTACCCCTTTCTTTCAAACACCACACCACTCTCTAATACGTTCATTCCTCTCTTTATCAATTCTCTCACACCTACACACCCTAAGATTGTCCATCTGAACACATTGAACTTTAGATCTATACTCTTATTCCAGACCATAGTCCCTCCACTACCATACAATAACACAGGTTAACAACATACCCTCATGTAAGACCCTAAGCACACTCAAGACTTAGTCCGCTTTGCATTCACCAACACGATTTTAATTGCACGCAGCCAACCTTCCCTGCCATTCACACTTTCCTACTACACTCTGCGCCATCCGCCGTTCCGTTCTCATCCAACATATACCTAAATATTTAAAACTCCAGACACTTGTTCTACTAGCTGCTCACCATCATAAACATAACTCACACTGAGGAGTGTCCTCACTCACAACCATAACCTTACTCCTTATCCACGTTTACTTTCAAGGCCCTCCTTTTACACACACACCCTGCCGAATCTCTCTATCAATCCTCTTCAAACTCTCTTCAGATTCGCCACAACAGAACCAAATCATACCGCAATTAATAGGTTAGGGCAACCCTCCATCAAACTCCATTCTCCACCATCTAACACCATTTCCTGCCATCCCCACCTCAAATTCTTTCATAACCCCTCCATATACAATTGAATAACCAAGGAGACATAACACAACCCTGTCCTACTCCCGCTATTAATCCTAACCAATCACCATGACACCATTTATTCCTTTAACACAACGCTTCACTAATCGTCCATAAACATACTTTTGATTCCATTCAGAAGCCTACACCAACAACCATATATCACTAAACACCTGCCATAAATCTTCCCTATTAACTCTATCATAAGCCTGTTGCAAATCCAATAAAACCTAATACAATTATTCTTCTTCTCCCTATTTTTCTCAATCATTTGTTTCAAATGTAAAGATTTGATCCACACCATCCTCTTACCAACTCCTAAACGGCACCTTGTTTTCACAATGATCCCTCAGTCCTCGACGAACTCTTCGATGACCAAATACCAGCATATACCTTCCCTACAAACATCCTCCCATAAACTTATTCCCCTAATAATTTCTAACAGTTTCCTTTTCTCCCTTACCCCTTATACAAGGGTACTATTACCGGCTTTTCCTCCAATCCCTTGGAAATATACCCTCCATAAACGTTTATTACACAACTTCCAATCCAATCAATCACGCTCTCGCCTCCGCTCTTGGATCATTTCACTAGTATTCATCTAATACCTGCAGATTTACCATTCTTCAACTTTCTCACCCTACCATTACCTCCTCCTTCACTATACCCTCAATCCCCAAAAATACCTATTCCTTCTGCACCATCAAACCCACACACATTCCACTACAATAATATATAGTATATATATATATATATATATTATATATATATAACTATATATATATATATATATCTATATAATATATATATATATATATATTATATAATCATATATTAATATATATTATATATATATATATTATATATATATATATATATATATATAATATATAATAATTTAATAACCCACCTTCTCTGACAATATTCATTTTTTGGTGCGTACTTTCATTGGAAACCAGAAATAGTAGAAGAGTATCTTTGCAAGTGGACGTTCCACCAGCCTTCACCGCCCAATTTAATACTTTTAGGTGAGAAACTCGCAGGCAAGAAAACTCCACCATAAAGCTTCAACGTGACCGCGATGGGCCCTCACTATGGCATCATCGTCAATTGGGGTTCATCCTTGGCCCTGGTGGGCCATCAACCATATCCCCTTACAAACCCCGCCAATCACCCGCCATTATGGCACTTTCTTCTCGTCTCTGACGAAACTCACGATTTCTCGTCCTCCAGGCATTTTCATTTTACTCACTCAATCACGTTTTCTTTGGTCTCCCCAGCCGGTCGATTTCCCAAACACACTCACCACCAACTCATTCCTCTTAACTAACCGACTATCATCCATGCCTTTCCACATGACCAAGCCCATCTCAAACGTACTTTCATTTTATTCTCTCATTTATCCTTTCTTCACACCACACAACTCTTCCATACATCATTCCTCATTTTATCAATTCCTTCTCACACCTACACAGCCGTAAGATTGTCCCATCTGTAGCAAATTGTTACTTTTAGATCAATACTTGTTCTTATTCGCCAGAAGAGCATAGTCTCACTAACAATACATTAACACAAGGTAACAACATACCCTCATGTAAGACACTAGCGCACTCGAAACTTAGTCGCTTTACATCCAACAACGATTAATAATTGCACCTTCCTGCCATTTACAACTTTGCAACTACACTCTGCATCATCCTTCCCTTTTCATCAACATGTAATCCTAAATAATTAACTCAGACATTTGTTCCAGCTCCTCACTATCTAACATAACTTCACACCGAGGACTGTCCTCACTCACAACCATAACCTTACTCTTATGTAACGTTTACTTTCAAACCCCTTCTTTTACACACCCTGCCAAATCTCTGTACCAATTCTCTCAAACTCTCTTCAGATTCACAGCACAAAACCAAATCATCCCCATATATATACATATACATATGTATATGTATTATATATATAATTATAATATATATATATATATATATATATAATATAATATATATATATATATTATATATATATATATATATATTATATATAATATTATATACTTATATATAGGTGGCTTGGTTTGGGTCCGCGCTACTAACTTTATTTATACCCTGGAAATGCTCATGCATGACTCGGATTTCCGGTGCATGTTTGAGCACCCTGCCCCCAGTTATGCTGGAAGCAAGGGGGCAAGTTAATAATATATATATCATATATATATAATATATATATACTATATATATTATATTATATATATATATATATATATATATATATATATATATATATATACTATTAAATATATATATATATATATATATTATATATATATATATATTATATATATATAATATATATATATATATATATATATATTATAAACTTTTTATGTTTACCTAAATTGTGCAGATATTTCCTAACTATCGTTATCTGAATGCTCCTTATGCATATAAAATACTCCTTATGACTTTTGGGGATTTCTAAATTAGCAAAAACTGTAGATTTCCAATGCTTCATCTTTGAGGAATTAATTGTGTATTCCACGCCTGCTTGTTTGCAACAAAAATCAATATCGTTCCACGCAACTGCATGGGAATCAGAATTCTGGATTAGAGGGAATACAAAAATATTTTCAGCATTAATTCCCATTTTTTCTCTCAGCTGTTTATCCACTAGTCTTTCAATTGAACGTGTACAGTCATTTGTAATCATAATGGGAACTTTACCTATTCTTTTCC
>JABUQX010037706.1:45000-52993 GCA_015478945.1 Trachelipus rathkii
ACTTTGGACCAGGATTCCACCAATGTATTCCGTTTTACTGTAGCATTAATAGTTTTTAAAAGATACATATGACGGCTATAACAGACTACAATATATATATATATATATATATATATATGTATATATATATATATATATATATATATATATATATATATATATATATATATATATATATATATATATATATATATATATATATATATATATATATATATATATATATATATATATAAAAATAAAAAAAAAAATAAAATTAAAATTTATAAACTAGTCTCTCTTTTTTTCTATTTAATAGCTTCGTTATATCATAATGGCAAAGATGTAGGCCTTGAATGACAAGTTCTTCATCTAGGGCAGCGTTTCCCAACCTGTGGTACGCGTACCCCTGAGGGTACTCGGCAGACCCGTTGGGGGTACGTGAAAATAATATTGGTAATGATGGAAAACACTAAAAAAGGAAGGAACTTGCCCCGCTCACCATGTTAGAACCTCGTATTATAAAAATTTTAAATAAATGTAAAATGTAAAATCAAAAATAAAAGCCTATAAATGTCATTAATTTGAGTCTTTTGATTATTTAGCTAACCCTAAGAACATTACTGCCTAACAAAAACAAACATTTTTTTTGGCGTGAAGGGATGGGTAGGAGGAGTTATGAGAAAAGAGGGTACTAATACATGAAAAGCCTAGTCAAGGGGTACGGGAGAGGAAAAAAATTGTTAAGCGCTGATCTAGGCCAGCGATCTCCAAACTTTTTTGATCGCGTACCCCTAACACGAAAATAATTATAAGTTGTACCCCCTATAGGCCCATATGATAAAATATAATATAATATAATATAAAATATAATGAGAGAACCTCGCACCCACGTGATGCACTCGCAAGTGATCGTGAGCCTACTTCTTTGGCGTACCCCCTAGTATCACTTTGGGTACCCCAGGGTACGCGTACCCCACTTTGGAGACCACTGATCTAGGCCATTGTTTCTCAGCAGGGGGCAGCGAGCGGGTATACGGGGGGTCGCGGTGGGTCACAAAAAAATAAAGTATTAAATGCACGAAAAACAGCTTTTATTAATGAATTATAATCAAATAATCAAATGTTAGTTATTTATAAAAAGTTAATACTTAATAAAATAAAAATTATATATACTTAATGCATCTTTTATTAAGGAATTATATATATGTATATATATATATATATATATATATATATATATATATATATATATATATATATATATATATATATATATATATATATATATATATATATATATATATATATATATATATATATAAAAAAAAAAAAGTACCCGCATGATATCTCTAAAACTAAGATATATAGGCCAAACTAAAGAAGTTACCCGCATGATATCTCGAAAACTAAGATAGGTACAAGAAAACTGATAACATATATGGAATCAGCGTATGAAATTTGTATGGAAAATGAAAAAAATTTTTTTTAAAAAATTTTTTATATCTCCAAAACTACGATAGGTAGAAGAAAACTAAAAACATATATGGAATCAGCGTATAAATATTTTTTAGGGGGCTCGAGCCGACGGTGGGACAGAGGGGGGGACGTTTTCCATACCCCGTAAGGGAGGGGGGAGGAACACCCGCGACACCCAAATACCAGAGCGGGGTTCCGGAGACCCTCCCCGGAGAATAGTCCTACCCCGTCGTCCCCAGGAGGCCGAGACCCCAAACTCTTTGTATCTTTGCCTTCACCTAGGGTATTCAAATATATTTTTTTCATACATATTTCATACGCTGATTCTAAATATGTTATTAGTTTTCTTGTACCTATCGTAGTTTTGGAGATATAAAAAAAAAATTAAAAAAAGGAAAAAATTTTTTTTTTCATTTTCCATACAAATTTCATACGCTGATTCCATATATGTTATCAGTTTTCTTGTATCTATCTTAGTTTTCGAGATATCATGCGGGTAACTTCTTTAGTTTCACCATATATATATATATATTAGGGATGGGCCGGATAGTGAATTAGCCGGATAGCCGGATACCGGATATCCGGCTGGAAGTTAAAACCGGATACCGGATATCCGGTCGGATATCCGGCAGTCTTATATATATACCGGTATATGGTAAAGGTATAACACAGGACCACATATTTTCTGAAAAAATTATAAGTCCAAAATCAATATATCGATATGTATATATAGGTCTAAATATTACTATTATATTACGTATATTATATTATATATTATTATATTATATTATATTATTATATATTATTATTATTATTATATATTATATATTATAATTAATATTATATATACATATCGATATATTGATTTTGGACTTCAGAAAATATGTGGAGTCCTGTGCTATACCTTTACCCCAGTATATATATATATATATATATATATATATATATATATATATATATATATATATATATATGTTATATATATATATATATATATATATATATATATATATATATATATATATATATATATATATATATATATATATATATATATATATATATATATATATATATATATATATATATATATATATATATATATACAGTGTGTCTCACGAGTTATGTTACAGCGGTGTATCACCGTACGGGATGTTTAAGTATGAAAATGTGTAGGAATCTAATTTCGATTATTTAATTCATTAAGGAGGATGGGATATGTTACGTTGGTGTCTGCGCACGCGCAATACGAAAACCGGGCACAAACATGCGAATGTCGAATGGGATGATATATTTTTTAGGCTTCTGTGAAATGCACATAAAAAATGAGGTGGGCTCTTCCTCTCGACATATTTTGATACGGTTCTTCGTTTCCACGCGATGTACCCATAACACGTCAATGTTACCAACAATAGTTTTAAACGTGAATGTGAAAAGGTTGAAGAAAACAATGGTATTCAAGACAGCTCATAATATCGATACATGTAATGTAATAACGTTGTTAATAGTATCATAACAAATTTACACCTATCGGGAGAAGAACGTCAGGTCGTTTCAACTTGTATATACAGTATTTACAAATGTTGTTCGAAGACGCCTCCATCCACGCGAATACATGCCTCAGCCCTCTGGCGCCAGGTTTCATTGCATGCCAATGACAGTGACGGCGGGTTGATTCCCCTACATGCGTTGGTTATTCGACGGCGAAGATCATCGCGCGAGGTTACAGGGTCATTAAACCCAGCGTACACGGTATGTTTGAGATACCCCACAGAAAGTAGTCCAGTGGTGTTAAGTCGGGTGAATGCGCAGGCCATGGAAATGGACCAGATCTTCTGATCCATCTTCCCGGAAAGGTTCTGTTGAGGTAGGTCGTCACTATAGCTGCATTATGTGCTGGGCACCCATCATGTTAGTAATATATTCTTCGTTGTGTTCTTAAAGGTATATCACTCAGGAGGTCAACAAGGAAGGTCTGCAGGAAATGGAGGTAACGCTGTCCTGTCAAATTTCCCTCAAAGAACTAAGGCCCGATAATCCTACTATTGAGTATACCACACCAAACGTTGACCGAGTATGAGACCTGGTGATGGCTAGTGAATGTTAGACGGGGGTTTGTTTCCGCCCAATGTCTGAAGTTCCACCTGTTATACATACCGTTATTGGTAAAGCGAGATTCATCGGTCCATAAGATATTTTCCAATAAGTCCGGTACATCCATTAGAAAGCAATCAATGACAGCCAGGAATCCCAGCCGCCCTTTTTTATCTCCACGATGCAAACCATGCACAATGTATTGCCTATATGGATACATGTTGTATGCAACACGAATCTGTCGTATGGTTTCCTTCGATATTCCCAAGACCGAACTAGCCTGCCGTAATGAGGACGTTTCATTTTCATGGGTGTATAGAAGAACGTCCAGTTCGACGTCGACTGTACGGACACGACCCCCCTCCCGTATGTGATAAGGGGGTTGAACTATCGACCTGTACCTTGAAACCGTCTGTAAACTCTATGGAATGCCATGTGGCTCGGCGGTCGTCGATGTGGATAACATTGTCCATATTCTGCAGCAGCTCTGCGAGCATTCCTGTTTGGCGTTATGTACACCTCCAACATGTCACTCTTTTCGTCCTGCGTATACTGGTCACGTGGTATGTTCCATGTTCCAAATGTATGGCTCTGACTAACAAACCACTCTGAAGTTATACGTTTCACTACACTTTATTACGCATAATTCATAGGTTATGACATAATCTCCATATGGTAGCTGTTAGTTGGTTGTACACATTCACATGGCCGTATTTATTAGGCTACATAGTACATATGAATGTAATCTAAAAGGGTATGCATTAAGTATTTTAATTTAATTCCTTTGTTAGCTGTATCGATATTTTTAAATACTATTCGATATGCCTATTGTATTTAACCTAATTATTTCATATTGACACGTTTCGGCTTTTGTAGGCACATGATGTCTACGGATGACGTCTAGTTGTTTAAGGGTACATTGCGTGGAAACGAACCGAATCAAATAATGTCGAGAGGAAGAGCCCACCTCATTTTTTATGTGCATTTCACAGAAGCCATAAAAAATATATCATCCCATTCGATATTCGCATGTTTGTGCGCGGTTTTCATATCGCGCGTGCGCAGACAACAACGTAACATATCCCATCCTCCTTAATGAATTAAATATTCGAACTTATATATTCTTACACATTTTCATACTTAAACATCCTGTACGGTGATACACCGCTGTAACATAACTCGTGAGACACCCTGTATATATATATATATATATATATATATATATATATATATATATATATATATATATATATATATATATATATATATATTATATATTATATATATATATATATATATATATATATATATATATATATATATATATATCAGAGGTGGGCGTTCCGCAATTTAAGTCCTCAATTCCGCAATTGCGGAATACCAAAATAAATTGCGTAATTGCGATTGCGATAATTTGAAAAATGTTGCGGAATTGCAGTTAGCGGAATGTCTATATCATTCCGCAATTTAATTCCGCAATTCCGCAATTAGAGGACTACCAAAAAAATTGTGGAATTTCAGTGGAATGCAAAAATTTATAGTCCACAAATTTTGGCCATCTTTGTACCTCTGGCAGCAACACCGAAAAATCGGTATTTTTTGCATTCGGTATTTTATTAAAGTTTTTGTAAATAAGTAATAATTAACAAAAACTTAAAGGCTTAAATGCATGAATAAAAGTTTGAAATCAACAATTTATTCTTTTTCTTTTATACAAATTTTCTTAAGCTTAGGTTATAATGAATATAATTTATGAAACGTGTCGCCACCAAATTTCAATTAAAATGTATTGTACAGTAAACATAAATGATGAGTAAAATAATATAACATTGGTACCCAACATCGAAAGTCTAAACAAATATATATATATATAATAAATAAATTAAATATACATATATATATATATATATATATATATATATATATATATATATATATATATATATATATATATATATATATATATATAAATATATATATATATATATATATATATATATATATATATATATATATATATATATATATATATATATATATATATATATATATATATAATTTTCAAATTATTTTGAATATTTCCCCCAACGAGGAAGAACCTACTAGGGAAGTAACTATCCGGTTATCCGGCCGGATAACAATGATATCCGGCCGGATACCGGATAGTCAAAAACTTGGCCGGATAGGCCGGATACCGGATAGTTGCCGGATATCCGCCCATCCCTAATATATATATATATATATATATATATATATATATATATATATATATATATATATATATATATATATATATATATATATATATATATATATATATATATATATATATATATGAAACTAAACAGCTCGAGCCCCCTAACATTTTGGTAATAAGCATAGGCTGATTAAAAAATGTTATCAGTTTTCTTGTACCTATCTTAGTTTTCGAGATATCATGCGGGTAACTTCTTTAGTTTGGCCATATATATATATATATATATATATTTAAAAACCCTTAGTTGCTAACTATATAGATAAATATATATATATATATATACTACTATACTATATATATATATATATATATATATATATATATATATATATAACTTCTGTAAATCTGCCTTTCCTCCTCGTATTCGATCTGATGGCTCTGTTGCTAACTCTCCAACTGAAAAGGCCAATCTCATCGGCCTCCTATTTTCCTCTAACTCAACCCTGGACGATTCTGGCATTCCTCTTCCTCCTCCTTCTCCTCTCAGGTGTCCTATATCTTTGCCTGTGATTACATTTGATCGGGTGCATGGGCTCCTGAGATCTGTGAACGTGAGGAAGTCGGGTGGCCCGGATGGCATTCCTCTCCGAGTTTGAAGTGTCTTCCGTGCTGACCCCGCCCTCGTTCAACTATATTCTCTATGTCTCAATAACAATTTCCCTCAGTGTTGGAGAGCTTCGCACATGTCCAACCCTGTTCCCGAAAAAAAGGGAAGCCGCTCTGATCCTTCTAACTATCGCCCTATAGCTCTCACTTGTATTATATCTAAAATCTTTGAAACCCTTCTTAACTCTCACTTCTTAGACCATCTGGAATCTCATTCTCTTCTTCCGATCGCCAGTATGGCTTTCGG
The DNA here is from genome assembly GCA_015478945.1 of Trachelipus rathkii. NCBI lineage: Eukaryota > Metazoa > Arthropoda > Malacostraca > Isopoda > Trachelipodidae > Trachelipus > Trachelipus rathkii. The sequence goes on from JABUQX010037706.1 coordinate 51,663, forward strand.
CATTCGAGGTCTACTGGCAATATACTTTCCTATTTAACTGATTTATGGTTTTCCGCTCTTAGGAACAACGGGGAGACTTGCGTGGTGGCTCTTGACATATCCAAAGCATTTGATCGGGTATGGCATGCGTCACTGCTCTCCAAGCTCCCCTGCTTTGGTTTTCCTCCTTCTCTTTGCTTACTTTTGTCTAGCTTTCTTTCAAGTCGCTCAATATTGGCTGTGGTTGATGGAGCAATTTATTCTTCTTTTTTCTGTCAATAGTGGTGTTCCTCGGGGTTCTGTCTTATCTCCTACTTTATTCTTACTTTTCATTAATGATCTTCTCACCTGCACTTCTAACTCTATCCACTCATATGCCGATGACTGGACCCTTCATTCTTCAACTCATTTCAAATCTGCCTCTTTTACTTCTAGAATTACATCTCGTCTTATCTTTCCGATCCCCTTCTCGCTGATCGGGATAGATTTTCGGGTGTGTTCGTCTCAGCCTTGTGAAATTCAATTCTTTAAAACTCAACTTCTACAAATCTCCCTATAAACACCTTCTAACTCTCATACCATCTCTTTCGACGGTTCTCTCGTCACTCCTGTTGACAATAAAAACATCCTTGGCCTTAACATAAACAAAAAATATCTTGGAAACCTCACATCACAACTGCTGCTAGGGCAGCCTCAAAGAAAACTTTGGGAGTTCTGTTTTTAGACTGCGGACCTTTTTCCTCTTCTCAGTTACTCCAGCTATACAAGGGTCTCATCCGCCCTTGTATTGAGTACTGTTCTCATATCTGGGGGGGCTCTGGTTTCACCCGGCTTTTGGACAGGGTCGAGTCAAAAGCCAAAGGCTCCTCGGCTTGTTCACACTTTCCAGTTCACTTAACCCTCTATCTTTGCGGCGCGATGTTGGTGCTTTATCTCTTTTCTATAGGTACCGCAGCGGCAGGTGCTCGAGGGAACTTACCACTCGCGTAACACCACCTTTACGACGCCCTCGTAGCACAAGGGGTGCACAGTAATGCGCACGAGTTTTTATTAATAGATATTGGTAACTCAGAAGCTAGTTCGCAGCAGTGCTTCCTTCTTTCCCATACCTCTGTTTTGTGGAATTCTCTTCCATCTTCTGTGTTTCATGCTGAATTTAATCTCCCTCACTCTAAAGCCTGCGTCTATGCTCATATGCGTGATTTGCGCTAGCGGATGAAATTTTTGCATGCAACACCCCCCTCCTGAATATGGCTCTGCGGGCGTAAAGTGTATTGGAAACAAATATTTAATATATATATATATATATATATATATATATATATATATATATATATATATATATATATATA
>JABUQX010037707.1:15000-17500 GCA_015478945.1 Trachelipus rathkii
GGGGAGAGACGAAGAACCGTCGAAAAGAGAATAGGAAAGTTGGAAGGTGTTTTAGAGAGGGAGATTTTTAAGAAGTTGAGTTTTAAAGAATTAAATTTCACAAGGTGAGACGACCCTACCGGAATTCTATCCAGATCTGCGAGAATAGAATCGGAAAAATTAAGAACGAGAGGCAATTCTACGAAGTAAAAGACAGAGAGCAGAAGTTGAAATGAGTTTGAAGAATGAGGGTCGAGTCATCGCATACGAGAGGATAGAGTTAGATGTGCAGGTGAGAAGATCATTAAAATGAAAAGTAAGAATAAAGTAGGAGATAAGAAAGAACCCTGAGGAACACCACAATTGACAGAAAAGGAAGAAAAAGTCGCCCCATCACCACAGCCGATATTGAGCGAATTGAGAGAAAATTAGACATAAGTAAGCAAAGAAGAAGGAGGAAACCCAAAGGAAGGGAGCTTGGAGAGCAGTGGAGCGTGCCATACCCATCAAATGCTTTGATAATGTCAAGCGCCTAACGACGCAAGTCTCCCCATAAGTTCCCTATGGCGGAAAAACCATAAATCAGTAGATAGGAAAGTATATCGTCCAGTAGACCTCGAGCGCCGAAGCCGTACTGGCGAATCGGAAAAGAAGGGAATAAGATTCCAGATGATCTAAGAATGAGTTGAGAGGTTTCAAAGAGTCTTAGATAGATACAAGTGAGAGCTATACAGGGGGATAGTTAGAAGGATCAGAAGCGGCTTCCTTTTTTTTCGGACATCGGTTGGACATGGTGCGTGCCTTCCACACTGAGGGGAAAGTGTTTGTATCTGACAACATAGAGAATTAGTTGAACGAGTAGGAGGGGCCAGCAGGAAGCACTCTCCTCAAACACGGGGAGGAATGCCATCGGGGCCACCCGCCTTCCTAACGTTCATATAGATTTCAGGAGCCCATGCACCCGATCAAAAGTAATCACAGGCAAAGGCATAGGACACCTGAGAGGAGAAGGAGGAGGAGGAGGGGAATGCAGAATCATTCCAGGGTTTGAGTTAGAGGAAATAGGGAGGCGAAGAGATTGGTCTTTTCAGTTTGGAGAATTAGCAACAGAACTGTCAGAACGAATGAGAGGAGGAAAGGCAGATTTACGAAGTTGTTAGAGATGTTTTTGGCAAGAGGCCCGAAAAAAGATTTGTCAGTAGGAGAAGCCAAGGAGGTTAGCGCACTTTCGTTTTATTAAAGCCCGCTTTGCTCGTCGAAGAGTATCCCCTTTCAACGATTTCTAGCTGAATGGAAATTAACGAGAGTAATAAAAGAACGATAGAATTTTCCTACTCCCAATATGCACCGTCTCTAGCCTAGATGGTGCGAGAACAAGCACGATTGTACCATGGATTCTGAAGGAGAGAAAGGTATTAGTCGAAGATGGAATGACCTGCTCATCCATCGTGATTACAGCTTCCCACCCTTTCGGCAGCAAGCTGAAGCGTCACCAGAGTCAAAGCAGTCATTTTCCAATTATAGTTAGCGTGAAGCAAACGCAAGGCTCCCAATAGCCCTGATCAATGCCATAAAAAACGCCGTAGGGCAGGAATGGAGCTGTTGGAGAGAAAGTATTAAATTAGAGATATAAGGTTGTGGTCCAGATTTACCAATAGGAGCGAAAGATGGGCATGTTTATAGAGAGATGGACTAGTGGTGAAACATAGGTGAAGCGAGTTGAAGAATTGTTTGGGACTATTCGGAATACACGTAGGTTTCCTAATCAGTTGCATCGTTGAGATACTAAATGATTCGGCCTCCTCCGCACCTAAATCAGTATGAGAGGACCCCAACCATTCAGTTTGTGTACATTGAAATCCCTAAATAGAGGACCTCAGTATTTTGATGAGAATATATAACAGTCTCGTGAGAAGTAGAAAGATATTCAAAAAAGGCGTGAAATCTGTTCTGTTAGGAGAACAGTAGGCAGAAGCACAAGAATTATTGTGTAGAATGGAAGAAAGATTTTAAGCGGCCACAGGTCGAAGTTAGAGATTCGAGATTCTCGGATGGTGTACGGAGTGTTTATGTTTACATAGGCACATACTCCACCCTTTATACGGAAATTATGAAATAAGTTATGTTGGATACATTAAACGAGTTAGAGAATGAATTCTTAGCCATCTGAGTTCTGTGTCCTCAGACACAAGCAAAAGGTTTAGGGTTAGTGTTAGAGAGGTGGTATTCCACGGATGCAAAGTTAGATTTTTAAGCCGCGGATGTTAGTAAAGTCTATAGAAAGCAGCGCTGTGCAAATCTGGCTATCACACATGTCACACACAACCCACCAAAACAAGAACAAACAAACAAAAAAACACACAAAAAAAAAAAAAAAGGTTAAAATTATTCAAAAAAAAAAAAAAAAAACTCGTAAATGTCAAAACGATAAAACCGTAATTATAATAAATATGTAAAATATGAACTTAGAAAGTTTAAACAACAGCGCACGCGCGTACACCCTCACAAGTTATATATATAT
>JABUQX010037707.1:22500-25000 GCA_015478945.1 Trachelipus rathkii
TCTTAAACACGCTTGACGTACTTTACCACCACTCCCTGTTATAATTACACTGTGTAGTTATGAATTTGCAAATTTTTTCTTTCAATATTATTTTTTGTATATACAACAGTTCTACTTTTGTTCATGAAACAAATTATAAGAATTTTTTTTTTATAAATTTAATTTTTTTGTGTACACAAAATTATTATTTAAATAAAAAGGGTGTGCCTCGCCCAACTATAAACGCCTTGAAAATCTGATAATAATTATATGAGTAGAAATAAAATTATCACCCTTTTCACTTTTGTTTGTTTGAAAAAGGGAAAAAGTGCGGTAATCTTTTTCCTACTTATCCAATCAATATCAACTTTTTAGGCCGTCTATTGTTTGGGGAAGATACACTTTTTTTGTTTATCATTTTTTTTTGTATACTCAAATAAAATTGTAAAAAATTTCCCAAAAATTCTTTTGGAGGAAAATATTATCAAGGGCAAAACTGTTGTGTTTACATAAACATTATTTAAATACAAAATATCTATCTCCTTAAATTACATGTGCCTTGAAAATTTCGGGTTGATTGATGAGCAGAAAAAATTTATCACAATTTTTCATTTTTAAAAACCAAAAAGGTTGGATTTGAAATTAAAAATTGCTGCAAACTGGTTTCAAAATTAAAAAGAAAATCAAGTTTCAAATAATTGCGACAAGCATTTCTAGGAAAAAATTGGGAAATGTTAAAAACATAGGTTTTAATAAAATGAAACTACAAAACATATCAATAGAAACAGAAAAACGCCAGAGAACAAAGTTTTAGAGGTCAGAAAAAGCTAGAGTTTGCTTTTCATTTGGCCCAAATTGGCTGAAAATTAAGAAACCATAACCATTTACAATTTTGGCCTGTGTCCGAAAAATTCCATAGCCAAGATCGAAGCTAACCCTTTAATATAACACTTTCCTCCAGCAGCTCCATCTGCCTCAAGCGAATTTTTTAGCATTTTAATTGATTAATTGCTGACATTCTTTCTCTTCTTTGCTAACTAACCTTTAAATGAATCCTGTTTTTTTTCGAAAGACGTCTTGATATCTGCTAAAAAGGTATTAGCCAAGATGAACAAATTCATTCCATCTTCCGCTAAATCTTTTTATCCAAAAAATCCATGGTTCAACTGAACCTGTTCACGTGCCATTCAGGACTGAAACATTAGGTATGGGGTGTGGGAAAGCCCTCGTTCTCCTATCACTCTTACTAATTTCATTCTGCAAGGATTCATTGTAGGAATATTATTCAGTAGGCTAAGCGTACTTTCACTAAAAGGAAATGCGTCGACCATCTTGGTTATTCTTCTGATAAATTATGTTCTTGGCTCCTGCTAAAAACTGCTCTGATAACTCCTGAAAATCTGTCTCTCCTTTTTCTATCGTTTTAACGTTTCTGTGCTTACACTCAATCTGAAAAGGCTTCTTCTAATTCCACCCTGTACGATTATGACATCAGCTGTGCTTCATCATTACAATTTTTCTTCAAAAATACACAATTTCCCAAACTACCGAAAACTCTGACAGCAACTGTGTAGCCATTAATTATATATAATATTATACCTTCACCTTTAAAATTACTTTCTGGCACTTTAATCGTATCTTCGCTAATTATTGAATGAGTCCTGCTTTAGCACTGAATAAGCATCGGTGTCTGCCAAAAAGCCATGGGCAGTAATCACCTATGGAATGAGCATGTGTATTCCATTTTCAATTAAATCTTTTTCATTCGAAAACTCGTGATTTGATGGCCTTTGTTCACGTGTACTTAGGGTAGGAACAACGCTTATGGGGAATGGAAAAAACTAATGTTCTACTGTACTATAACTTTCCAATTTTCATTCCTTTCAAAATTCTTTTGTGATATTAATAGAAAGCCAAGCGTACTTTCACTAGAAGGAAATACGCTGATATTGTCAAAAACATTATAACAAAAACTTTAAATCTGCCTTTCATTCTCTTATTCTCAGTTTTTAAAAATGCTTTTCTCTTCGATATCTTTTTTTTTTCTAATTCAACTCTGGTCGATTTTTAGAGATTATATGAAATCTTAAAAAAAACGGAGGTTAGAGCGATAGGTCACAGGATGAATGAGCGCAGAATTCCAGCGGAAAGGTGAGGTCAAAGTGGAAGTAGTTAACCATAGGGTGGATGCTTAAAAGGGTGTTTTGTCAAAGGAATTTTCATAAGAGCAAGCAAAACGTAAGATCAACTTAGCTTTATCTTTTCATCTCTCGCTGTAAACAAACCTTGCGGTTTGTTTTTTGTATTGTGTAACATTTTTTTTTATATTTATTTATTTATATAGTTAATTATTATTATTATTATTATTATTATTATTATTATTATTATTATTATTATTATTATTATTATTATTATTATTATTATTATTATTATTATTATTATTATTATTATTATTATTATTATTATTATTATTATTATTATTATTATAAAAAATTATTATTATTTATTTTATTAGTATTAT
>JABUQX010037707.1:30000-42762 GCA_015478945.1 Trachelipus rathkii
TAGCAGCATATAGAAAGGTTTTCAAATATGCTTAAAAAATAGTTCATCATGATGTAGTTAATGCGTCTGCTTCTTCCTAATATGAACTTTAAACAGTAATGTCCCATGTGTGAACGGAAAAGCTCGTCCATCTACATCCTTTATATGCAACCGTAAAGAACCAAAATATGATCGATTCAGAGGTAGGTAATGAACATTAGGAAAAGTTATAACTCTGCTCTCTTTAGGAAAATACACTACTCTTAATAAAGGTGCTTTAGTATTGATGGTCTATAATATCTGTGTAAACATATGCCATACCAGGATGGCCAGGCATCTCTGAAGGGATACATGTACAATGCAGTGTTCGGTCTTCTTCAATCATTTGACACGAGGGATAGAATGATTCTCCACAGAGACTATCACACTTTTCAGCATTGTAGAATATCATGAAGGATATCAATCACTAACACGTTCGCTGGACATGCTTACGCTGCCATGCACGATAGCCCTGAGAAAAAACACATCACGGTCTCGCAGGTTTACACCAGCTGTCGACCTTAACGATATTATATACCTTCATCTTCATAGGCACGTATATCTATGTTTTAGACCGTATCCTTGCACAAAATACTCCAAGCAAACAGTGTATTTAAATAGCTAAAAATAGCAGGTATCGATTTAAAATATGCCTTCCTTAGGACAAATTTTTCATTAACGTATTCTATTCCGCCATTTGTTACCCGTTTCAGATCACCCATGTTTTCACTTCTAATATGCTTTCAACACAATCTACACTCCTGTATAACATCATCCATTATAGGTTGTGAGGTATATTTTCTTTGTCTGTATTCAATATCATTTCACATAACCCTACTTCGTACAGTTCTCTTTCAAACTTTATAGGATTCATTAGCTCTGTAGTGAAATCTGAGAGTTTATTGTCAGGATGTAGTTCCAAAGATGACTAAGATGGCGGAGTCAAATACAAGTGATCTACACTCTCCATGATAACGTTGAATAATGACTAATGTTTCTTAACTTTATTTGCTTTTTTCTGTTTTGTTTATAAAATCTACCATTTATCTTTTCACTTTCTAAATCTTCCAAATAATATAATTTTAAACCGTCAGCAGAGAAGGTTCGTATATTGTGAACCTTAGAAACTTCAATGAACCATCTGGCTTCGTTTCCTTTTCTAAACCTTTCATCAGCTCTAGATACTCTTGCGCACTCATTCACGTTTAAGCCTAATTAATCATTAATTTTTCTCCCCTATGGTGTTGCTAAATCACTGGTTTTAACTTCTACATTTCTAAAGGAGCTGTCTTTATAGTTCTATAAACGATCTATTGTAAGAGAAGCAAGGTCTTGGAATATATCAATATTTTAAAAGTATTCATTTGGGTGAAATACCTATGCAATTGCTCTTTGGTCAAGCGCTGAACTCTTTCAACTGTAGCAGCTTTTTTTACTGAGAATGTATTGTTATATCCTATTTCATACTCTTTGACAAATTCTTGATATTCAAGGCCTAAAAATTCTCCACCTTTATCTGTCCACAGCATCTTAGGCCATCTACATTCCTCTTCTATAATTTCACGTACCGCAGCAGCCACAGTAACTGACTTTTTATCTTTTAAACGTTTAAATCACAAGTATCTGGAGTACTAGTCAATTGTAAAAAGTATGTGCTGATATCCCTCGTTGTGAGAACTATATTTATTAATTTCAGATAATAGAGCTGCCATACATTATCGAGAAAAGAAGATGTAGTTTTTTTGGGTGGGGAGATTTTGACTGACAGGCTTATGTAAAGTAAAGGCCTCTTTGCCCTCTAAATATTCTTTCAACTCTTTCTCCCCAGTGTCTTGAAACTTTGAAGCAAACTTATTGAAGCCTCCAAAACTATATAGTTCTCTCCAGTTGAGGTAATACCTGTCAACTATCGCGTTAGCCTCCATGGTTAATGCTGACACAAGTAAAAATATTTCCTAATATATATATATATATATATATATATATATATATATATATATATATATATATATATATATATATATATATATATATATATATATATATATATATATATATATATATATATATATAATTATATATATATATATATATATATATATATATATATATATATATATATATATATATTAAGCTGGGTTGAAAAAATACAAAAGTTGTAGTGCAGATTTGAAACAACTTTATTTTGGTGCTCACTTCAGATACAAACTGAAATGTGTTAAAAGTAAGTTCTTCAAGATTTGTTTTCATAACCCAACTTTACCTTGAATCTTTTATTTAAAAAAAATATATATATAGCCAGATATACAGTATAGCTTAAATATCCTTACATTCTTACATGCTAAACAACCTGCATAGTACAAAATCTCATAGAAAATCAGATTTTGTCTGTACTGAAGGTATTTCGATTCGAGAATGTTTGGTTTGTAGTATTGCACCATGTCGAGAAGTATGACCAACGACCCTACTAGAAACAGCGAAACATCTTTGACATTTCTTTCAACATCGACCGAATGACACGGATACTTTGGTAGGAGAATTTGTTGATTACTAACCAAAATATCATCACTAATATCATCAAGAAGAGGTGGGGGGGTGAAAGTGGCGTTGAGATTGACGTTTAGCTGCCTTTTATCAAAGCAGCGAACTTGCACATTGGTGGAGGAAATTTTCTTTCTTGCTTGAAGAATTTGTTGACATGAAAATCTTTTTATTGTTTCCCGTTCATCTGCAACACCAGCTAACAACAAGTTTTCTGGATGACAAAAATAGGAGTTGTTTAGGAGCACTGGAGAAATGATGTTCTGATCCTCAGGAGAAAGTTTTTGATACTGTGATACCATAAAGTGAAAATTCTTTGCACCATTTTGACAGAAGGGATGGGAGCGGATATAGAACCATATGGGGGCATAGAAGTTCAGTACGAATCGTACCAAACGCCTCAGATCATCAGATGCAGATTCTGTTGAAACGTACAATCGAAGCAGTCTGTTAGCTTTAGTTAGCCACCTTGCATGGCTTAAGGCACCCGGCTGTGCAGTTTTCAAATACCGCATATTATTATGATCTGCATTTTGTACCCCTTGCTGAATTAATAAACAGATTTTTAGTAAATACAGCTGGTCAGAACTTAGATCTTTCGTAACTGTTTCAGGAACATCAACTACAGAGCCTGGAATTGGTTGAAAATTAATGATGGGTTTGGTCTGAGGATCAAATGAGAGCAGTTTGGTTATAGGTCCTTCATGTGACGATGGGTCAGTTGTCTTCCCATCAACAACACTAAATAACTTCCTGAGTGGCAGTTCATTAAAATGCAACATGCATATGAGCCATTGAAGTTATCTTTTTAAGATGTAACTCCAACAGTGTGATTATTCCATTCTTGTTACCCGTATTCACAGGAGTTCCATCGCAAATCACTGCTCTTAAAGTCTCTGTAGATCTTGTTCGTTCAATAATCGATGTAACATGCATCTGGAAATGACACTAGCACGTAATGTTCTTCTCTAACTTTTATACGCACACCTCCAGTATCGACAAGTGTTTCATCTATTTTCCCATCGAAACCAATGCAGACCATACCTCTGTGTTGCAACAAATGCTCCTCTGACTGTTTGTCTCTCCAGTATTTTCTTTGGCGTTGTAACTTACTTGGATCAACAACGTTTTTTGGTGACAGAAGTCCGAGGTCCTTGAGGGCAGCATTAACTATGAGACATGCATCTCTATTGCTCACATTTGTCCTCTCTAATGCTTTACACAACTCAGGATACTGGTTTCTATTTTGAGGGTGACATTCTTCCATTTCTTCTGATTCTAAGGAAAATGATTCTTCTAGCACATCACTCTCACTGCCTGATAATTCAACTGAACTTACACATTTTTGCATATCTTTGTGTCTCATCTTACTTTCAAATGTCAACCGTTTCCTTTTCCTTTCTTGAAGTTTCATGTTTTTCTCTGTTCTTTCCTTGTCCACCTTTCCTATTATCATGCGTCTTGAAGTGTTTTGATCAAGCCAAAATTGCCATTCCAATACAGGGATTTTCTTTTCATTGGGACATTGACATTGATTACGTTCAACTATACCATTATGAACACACTTGCACGCGCTAATGTCGAAGAGACGAGAAAATGATTTTATTTTATTTTGATATGTTAGAGAAGATTGTTTATTTCTTGAATATTTCATCAAATCATTGACATTCACTATTAGTCTCTTCACTTTCACCATAACACTTTCAAATTCTATTGTTGGAATGCCTGCTTTATTGTATATGCCTTTAACTTCTGTTGCCACTAACTTTGCTAGATGAGTAACACTGGCATCTTTGTTGACTACTTGATGGAACTTGTAGGCTCTAAAAACATCCTCAGCCAGTGGTAGCTGATTTTCGACAAGTGGTTGTGAATAACCGAATATTGCATGCCTGTCTTTATGCCTTGTTGCACATGCCATGATACGTCTTGCAATAATAATAATAAACACTGCACCCACAGGACTTATCTCAAACGTCGAATAGTCTGGATCTGAAATGAGACAGAAACAGCTCTCAATTAGTATTAAAACCAAATTTTGAAGAACAAAGCATATAAAATTCATAACTTAAAAATAGTAAAAAACGATGTCAAAACCCTTTTAAAAAAACTAAAGTTGGGCCCCTAGACATTGAGTAAATGCAAAATGATTTTTTGTCCCACTACAGGGAAGCCAAGGAGCACCAATTTGACCATGTTTGGTTATCCCACCAAAATTCAACCCAGCTTAATATATATATATATATATATATATATATATATATATATATGTAACTCAAGCCTATATATAAAGAAAAAGAGATACAGAAACAACAATAGATCAAGCAATTATAATGTAACTCTTCAGCTGTAGCTATATGTATGTGTAATGTATATTATAATAATAGCCAATATATAATAATGTGCAATATGTATATATGTTTAAACTATATATGTATTTAACATATAATAATAGCATAATATGTATATATATATATAATAATAGCTAATAATAATATATGTATATGCTTGTGTAATAATAATAACTTATAATAATAATATATATATGTAATAATAAGACTACTAATTTATATATATAATATGTAATACAAAAAATATATAATAATATATATAATATAGAATCATATATAAGGATAATAATAATATATATGTATATATATATATATAATAATAATAATATATATGTATAATAATATAATATATATATATATATATATATATATCTTTATATATATATATATATATATATATATATATATATATATATGTATATATATATATATATATATGTAATAATAACCATATATATATACTAAAGTATAAATGGTTAAAATGCTATATTAATTTAAAATTTACAAACCAGTCATTACATAGCAAATGAAACAAGTTATATATATATATATATATATATATATATATATATATATATATATATATATATATATATATATATATATATATATATATATATATATATATATATATATATATATGATAACACCTAATTATGAACTAATCCATCTAGGTTTAATGTATTGCGCTTTCTTATTCTTCCACTGTTTACACGTTTAAATCTATCTGAAGCGTAGGAATTGCCTGAGGGACTAGAATCGGGTCTTGGCATCTCGGGAATGTTATCCAGGTCTGCTAATCTTTTGGGTGTTCAAGATTAAAGTTCGGAGAAAATTAATAGTCTAAAGTTCTTGTTTGATGCTAGGCCATCCAGCTTCAGGCCGCTTCTTCCAATCACGTGTGAGATCGGCTATCAAATCCACAATATTGATCCTTTAACTATTTCATCATCGATAATGATATGTCCTAATTCATGCAATAATAATTGCACTTTTAAAATATTATATAAAGCTAATCTAGCTTTACGAGCCCTGTTTAGCAAGCTCTCCTCCAGGATATTTTTAAAGCTATCTTCACTTTTCACTTCGAGGTCTACACCCAATGGTAGATTTGAATCCTCAGAGCTCGGCATACTTAGTAATGAATGTAGATGTAAGTCTTTAATATCTATTAATTTTTGTATGGCATCTTGGTATAAGACACGTTTCTTGTGGATGTTAATGTCTGAATTTAATATTCGATACACTTCTTTCTCGTAATTGTTTATCTGCTCAACTTTAGGATCATAAAAATTGTGAGGTAGAGTTTGTTTATAAGAGAGTGAATTATTCAGATGGTGAGGACCCTGTTTGTAAATCTGTTGATAATTTGGTAGAGGTTCTAATGTGGATGCAAGGTGCGACGTTAGCTGAACTAATTGAGGCTGTGAATGATAAGGTTGCGGTTGCGGTTTTTGGACAGATGTATTATTATTATTATTATTATTATTTATATTATTATTATTATTATTATTATTATTATTATTATTATTATTATTATTATTATTATTATTATTATTATTATTATTATTATTATTATTATTATTATTATTATTATTATTATTATTATTATAATTTTAATTTTAATTATTATTATTATTATTATTATTATTATTATTATTATTATTATTATTATTATTATAATTTTAATTATTATTATTATTATTATTATTATTATTATTATTATTATTATTATTATTATTATTATTATTATTATTATTATTATTATTATTATTATTATTATTATTATTATTATTATTATTATTATTATTATTATTATTATTATTATTATTATTAATATTATTTTAATATTATTATTATTATTATTATTATCATTATTATTATTATTATTATTATTATTATTATTATTATTATTATTATTATTATTATTTATTATTATTATTTTTATTATAATAATAATAATAATAATAATAATAATAATAATTATAATAATAATAATAATAATAATAATAATAATAATAATAATAATAATAATTATAGTATAGTAAAAAGTTTATAATTAATATTATTATTATTATTATTATTATTATTATTATTATTTTCATTATTATTATTATTTTCATTATTATTATTATTATTATTATTATTATTATTATTATTATTATTATTATTATTATTATTATTATTATTATTATTATTATTATTATTATTATTAATATTATTATTATTATTATTATTATTCTTCTTATTATTATTTTTATTATTATTGTGTGTGTCTATGTGTGTGTATTAGAATTATTTTTATTATTTTTGTGTGTGTGTGTGTGTGTGTGTGTGTCTTTTGTTATTTTTATTATTTTTGTTATTTTTATTATTTTGTTATTTTTATTATTTTTTATTATTTTTATTATTTTATTATTTTTTATTATTTTATTTTTTTATTATTTTTATTATTTTATTATTTTATTATTATTATTATTATTATTATTATTATTATTATTATTATTATTATTATTATTATTATTATTATTATTATTATTATTATTATTGTTATTATTATTATTATTATTATTTTTATTATTATTATTATTATTATTATTATTATTATTATTATTATTATTATTATTATTATTATTATTATTATTATTATTATTATTATTATTATTATTATTATGTGTGCCTGACTATTATTATTATTATTATTATTATTATTATTACACTTCATTCTCATACTCATTATACGGGAGTACGGCCACCTTTTGTATTATTCGGATTTCCATTTTTTTATCAAAGGCGCTAAGACGGAAAAGAGTAGCGGCAGGAATACACCATCTAGTTTCTGTATTAACTTCTTTTCATTTTTCACATTTTTTATGTTGATTGAGAGTTTTTAATGATGTTTCTATGATGGCGAATCTTAACCTTCTGAATTGTGTTTAGAGGAACATTTCCTTTTATAAGATTTAAGCAGGCTTTGCATTTACATTGAATGAATTTCGCATCCTCATAGATTAGTTTACGCTTTTCAGATGGTTTCAGATTTTTTATTTTTTTTTAAAAGAGGTAAATATTTTACAACTAGAGTGGTCATTATTCAGGTAAGTATACAGTATCTATCTGATGGGGCAAAATGCTGGTGCGGAGCAGAACTCTGAACGTGTTAATAGGGTAAAGCTCGCTCAGTATATAACCATGTGAACTAGATGTAACTTCTTTATATACTTTCAGGAACTCTTTTCTTCTCAAGGGGAACATCTGAGTGCCTAATACATTGATCTTGCTCGAATCTTTTCTTTGGAGGAACCGGATTAGGTATTGGGTGTGTAAAGATACAACCCTCATGTGTTTATTCAGTTGTTAAATATTCTGAGTAATCAAAAATACAGAGATATTTAAGTGGTGCAAACACAATGTAAACGTTTCAGCTATGTCTTCATTCGACTTTTGCATTAAATCATCTAATACAATAATTTTGTGGCTTTGTACATTTTCCATTGATTTAATGTCCTATATTCCTACATGAAAGTGAATTGCATGGCTGCTTTACTGCTTTACTGCTTTAATGCTTTAATGCTTTACTGTTTTACTGCTTTACTGCTTTACTGCTTTACTGCTTTACTGCTTTACTGATTTGAGGTCGATAAAAACATATTTTTATGCCCCTAAATTAGTAAAACACTAAAACAACACAGCTTAACCTGAAGGGAAGGGGAACCGCGAAAAGACGGTTACTTTACTGCTTTATTGCTTTACTGCTTTACTGCTTTACTGCTTTACTGCTTTAGTACTTTACTGTTTTACTGCTTTAGGGTCGATAAAATAATAATAACAAGAACATCAATCATAATAATAATAATATTAATAATAATAATAATAATAATAATAATAATAATAATAATAATAATAATAATAATAATATATAATAATATAATAATAATAATAATAATAATAATAATAATAATAATAATAATAATAATAATAATAATAATAATAATAATAATAATAATAATAATAATAATAATAATAATAATAATAATAGCAACAACTAAATAGTATAATAATAACAGGAATAATAATAATAATAAAAATAATAATAATAATAATAATAATAATAATAATAATAATAATAATAATAATAATAATAATAATAATAATAATAATAATAATAATAATAATAATAATAATAATAATAATAATAATAATACGATAATAATTTTAGTTTCATGAAACTCGTTCATATATATACCGTGACGTAATCGATGATTTGTACTGATCGTAGTAGCAGCAGTCAAGGTAGCAGTCGAGGCAAACAACCTGAAAGAAAGTAATAGGGGTTATGGGGTAGTGTAACCCCGCGAGTTCGATGATCTCCCAGTGTACAGGGGCAGTCTTCGAGAGTGAAGCAGAGCACACGAGCAGCCTAAGAAAGTGGAGCAGAGCACAGGAGCAGTCTCTGAGGGGGGTAGTTTAATGTAAACCCTTACGATATTGATGGCGTTTTATGGTACAGGAGCAGTTGAAGAGAGCGGCCCGGAACAGCCTCAGAGTGCGGTGCAGATATAAAATCACCCCATGAAAGAACGTAACATTAATAGTGCATATAAGAACACCTCATGAAAGAAGCTGATGAAGGGAAATGCTGAAATACACTTCGTGTGTGTGTAAGGCACACATAACTTGCGGTCATGTACACGTAATTAGGTCTAAAATAACGTCCATGACAGAAAATTGAGTTCAATACATGCCGGCCCCCAGAGTGAATCGTCCGGCCTCAGGTGGCACAACTCTCAAGACATGCTAGTCAGTGGCCAATATTCCGAGGCCTCCGCTCAAATTCATATACTTTAGTGGCAAGCGCCCTTCGTCCTGTGTGAGAGGCGCAAGTGACAACATCCATTCCATGAGCGCAGCTCTATAATTCAAAGTTCGTCCATCGCTAATCACCTACGCGTCCAGCACTGACTTGCAATAAGAAAGGAAGCATGCATCGTCAGAAGAGCATTTATAATAATCAGATTTCATCAATGAGAGTCATAAACACAAAAGGCAACGCATGGTCGAAATGGCCATCCGCGACGGCACGACACAGCATTGAACTATCCGATAGAACACGCTCACGAAGAGCGGCGAGAGGTGAGGCTCCTATTTTCTCCTCCTTTACAGCGATTTCGGTATGCAAGTCTACTCACGTCAGAGGGAAAACCAGCTCCCAACTATACTGTATGATGATTTTTCTTACTGCGAGGTGGTCTCCAGCACAGAATGAGAGGCGAGGTTAATATCTATCCACCTCTCATTCAAATAATTAAGTAGTAAATATACTATCGCTATAAAGACTATTCATACCTATATTACAACACTACTAACATTATACCCTCACAGGCGTTCCGGAGTCTGTCAGTTAATATGTACTATACTCTCTCTCTCTAACCTTACTATGTATCAACCTGACAGTATTGATCATAAGTACTATAGTATGATATAAATATATATGATATTGCGTACTATACTATATCTATACATTCCCGTATATACTCATACTATACTCGAAGCGAGTTAACTACATTATCTACCTAATATACAGTGCACAATATCTATATATAGTATTATATATATATACTTATAATAGCACACCTCTTAAATACATACGGCAATAAATAGCTTATAGTCACACTAATAAATAAGTAGTTAATACTAGATGTAATACTAAGTATACTATATATATCATCATATATATATATATATTATAATATATACCCCTAATATATATATACGTTACCTATGATATATTATTGCACGCATACGGTGGCTCAACGTGAATAGAGCGACGAGCCAAGTGATGCAGGTCTGTGTTTGCGTAATGCATCTAGTTCCGGATCTAGTATAATTACTGAATTTCCCCTCCACTTGTAATAGGGCGATGCCGGTGAGGGTGTGAAACTTTCCTCTATCAAAAGAAACAGGGATGATATATAATTTTATAAATACTATTTATATTACTTATTCATTATTATTATCTATTATCTATTTGTATTAATATATGATATATTGTTATTAATCTAAATTATCTTTCCTCTAAATTAACTTACTTTCATTATATATTGACTATTCTATTATAAATATTATTATTATTCATTATTTTATTATTAATTATTATTTATTAGTTATCTTATTATTATTATTATTACTTATTATTGGGATTACTCCTTATTAGTATTGAAAGTGTATTAGTATGGTAAGGACAAAATTCCTTGTTTCAAATATTTCAATACAACATTAAAGTTATTTTCCTCCTTAAAAAATATCACCAAGATATGTAAAATATTCCATTTAAAATTGGTAAAAGCCATTTTTCTTTCTTTTTGTAGATTAAATAATTCGTTGTGATGTGCTCATCAAGCTAATATATAAGAACACGGATTTAACACCCATAAAGTTATTGTTTGTCTTACCGGAATTTGCAGTGTAGCTCAAAATCGTAAACACCCAAGCCTGAGTTGAGGAAAGGTTCAAGACTTTGGAAACTGAGAGATCTTTAAAGATACAAAAAATAAGAACATTTCATTTCGGGGCAAACGTATTGAATTAAGATCTTCCGAATTGGAATTGTTTTTTTTTTACAATATATATAAAAAACCGACTCACTAGTTTTGTGCGCAATCTGAATAAGGATCAGGCAAAATTTATCCTAGTCTATGGCAATTCTAGCAATAATTGCATTATGCGGTGAAATTAGGCTGCAACTTTTCGTTCCAATTTTTGTAATAATGTAGGTTGAATACTCAATAAATTTAATGGTGTGCAGAACCACGCGGAGAAAATGCCATTTGCAACTAACGATCGGTATCGCACAAATCTATTCAACTACTGTACAATTAAGGAATGCTATATTATCGAAAGGAAATCAAATTTATAAGAATTATAATTTACTTTGAAAATTGTAAGATCAGAAATGTTTTGAGCAAGATTTTTTTTTATGTTTTTAAGAATTATAAAATAAAATTTGCTGTTTAATATTCTCTGATGAATCAAAAATATGTCAGTCAATAAATACATTTTTGTTGAACAATTATTTCAATTGATTGGAGTTTCCTCGAAAAAGGAAATCATTGCAAATAAAGGACAACTCGAGGTTAATAAGTTTAATAAGTTAACTAAGTTAACTAACTTATTAACTCGATTGGGCCAGGACTAGGGAAAAAAAAAATATGGATTGGTTGGACTCTATCCAATCCAATTTTCTAGTCTGCAAATCTATCATGCGACGCGAGTAACATGTGCTGAGATTAACAAGTGACAAGGGCTTCGAATGCTGAATCTTACGCAATTTTCCTTTTGCTTAATCAACCGTTGACGGGTAGTTTTTGCTTAAGGTGGGCAGACCCGAATTTTATTAGCGTCTCAATCTTAAATGTGACCCCAAATTCTTATTTATCACCAAATTGTTTTAGCAAATAGAGTCAACAGAGCTTTTTCTGACCTTAAAAACGTCGTTTTCAGGTGTTTTTTGCTATGTCTTTTATTCATTTCTTTTGAATTTTCTCATATTTTGAAAACCTTTGTTTTTGCATTTTCGTACTAAGTCCTACAATGTTTTTCCCAAGTACACCTAACTATCAACACTTGAAGTTATACAAATGAAATTTGGTACATTTACAATACTCAAAACAATCTTAAGAGCAGTATTCATAGAACATACCACACGATATGATTTGACCCCAATTCAGCTATTATCGATTTTCACAACCGGTTTTTTTTTATTTTTGTTTGAATTGAAAAAAAACAAAAAACAAGAGACAAAGCATATGTTATCAAGGGCCAAGAGAGGAATTGAAGAACAATTTATAAGTCG
>JABUQX010037708.1:5000-22500 GCA_015478945.1 Trachelipus rathkii
ATGTATATCCAGTCAACGAATAAACCCATACAGCACAAAGTATCCATTGGATATCCATTTTCCATCCTATTTTTATCGACGTATCCATAACCTAAATTGGATAGCGATTCGATGCCCTTTGGATACCAAATTTTGGATGGATTATTCCAGTTGGGAATTGGATATCCTTTCGTAATTTTTTGGATAACTCGTTTATGTGTCCATTCGATAACTACTATTTTCATCCGTTGGTTGACGATTGTAGTGTGCATTGGATATCCAGTGGATAACGAACGATGTTCGTCCGCCAGATGTATGATTTTGTTAAATATATTTGCCCTATGGATACCCATATTTGGTCTTCATTTGGATATAGATTTTAGTGCCTTTCCTCTAACTTATGGATAACGCACATCGTTATATCCAAAATCGGTATCCATATGACATCTGCATACCGTTATCCTAGGGATATCTTACAATGTTTGGCTCCTGGATTTACGATTTTGGAATTGGATATCCTTCCGTAATTTTTTGGATAACTCGTTTATGTGTCCATTCGATAACTACTATTTGCATCCGTTGGTTGACGATTGTAGTGTGCATTGGATATCCAGTGGATAACGAACAATGTTCGTCCGCCAGATGTACGATTTTGTTAAATATATTTGCCTTATGGATACCCATATTTGGTCGTCATTTGGATATAGATTTTAGTGCCTTTCCTCTAACTTATGGATAATGCACATCGTTATATCCAAAATCGGTATCCATATGACATCTGCATTCCGTTATCCTAGGGATATCTTACAATGCTTGGCCTCTGTATTTACGATTTTGGAATTGAATATCCTTCCGTAACTTTTTGGATAACTCGCTTATGTGTCCATTCGATAACTATTATTTTCATCCGTTGGTTGACGCTTATAGTGTGCATTGGATATCCAGTAGATAACGAACGATGTTCGTCCGCCATATGTACGATTTTGTTAAATATATTTGCCTTATGGATACCCATATTTAGTCGTCATTTGGATATAGATTTTAGTGCCTTTCCTCTAACTTATGGATAACGCATATTGTTATATCAAAATCGGTATCCATAAGACATCTGCATACCGTTTTCCTGGTGATATCTTACAATGTTGTTTATCCAGTGGATATCAATTTTTTTTCAATTTTGTTTTTTTAAAAAATCTTAAGGGATATTCATTATTCCGTCGACAATATGGATATAATTTTAGATAGATGTGAATAACGCACATCGTTTATATAACATATTATGTAATCCATATATATATATATATAAATATATAGTATCATATAATATATAATATATTATATATAATATATATATATATATATATATATTATTATATATATATATATATATAATATATATATATTATATATTATATATATAATATTATATATATATTATCGCTTATTACTCTTATTATATTTCTGTTATTGTTTTAATTAGTTAATTGTTGAATTAATTACTTGACAGATTGATTGATTGATGTGCATAATAATTAATAACGTCATATTGTAACTGGTCACGTGTTAAACCTGAATGTTGCCAAGTAGACAATAATCAATTTTTTTTTTTTTAATGATTAATTAAAAAACATTAAATTATGAATATATTTATTTAAAAAATAATAAATGCAATTATTTTAATTTTCGATCGTTTTTATTTTGAAAATATTAAGTAAATTACTAAAATTTAATTATTTATTATATTGCCTCAAAAGTTTTCCCATTCCGCCATTAGCTATTGCACGAGAAATACCTCTATACTAAAGGTTTGCGTATTTCTTGTTAAATGTACTTTATAAAAAGTGAATCGAATCCAGTTATTATTTTATATGAGAGTGAATTATGCTTAATAAATAGCTAATTGAATACTTATTAATTATTAATAATGAAATCAGTGTATATTAAGTTACAAATTTTTATTTCCGATATCTGTCATTATATATGTATGAATTGAATAGTGATAGGCTTACAAAATTCTAATCTCTTCAGTGACAGTGGAGGTTGGTATTATTATTATTATTATTATTATTATTATTATTATTATTATTATTATTATTATTATTATTATTATTATTATTATTATTATTATTATTATTATATTAATATTATTCATTTTTACAATTACTATTATTATTATTATTTGATATATATATATATATATATATTATATATATATATTTATATATATATATATATATATATATATATATTATATATTTTTTATATTTACTATATATATTTATATATTTTTATATATATATATAGTATATACAATATATAATATAATACGTAATATAGGTCAGCATACCCGAAAAGTTCAGGCATGTAACTAGAAAACTATAACAGCTACACGAAAAAAAATATAATTTTATTAATCAGGAGACATTTTTACCGCGGAAATTAAAAAAAAAATAAAAAAAAATAACCCTTTTAACTTTGGTTGCAGCTGGTTGGGAACACCAACATTTTACAGTTTTTTTCTCAATTAATGGATGCCGCTTACTCCGACTGAGCACGCAAAGGTGGCAAATGTTGAATTTTTTTTTTTAAACGGACGAATACCCACGGGTAAACAAGAACAACTGATGGATAGAGTCGGGTTGTCTCGGCCTACCTGGGGACGACGGGGGGACGAATTCGTCCCTCTCTGTCCCTCCCGTCGGCTCGAACCCCCCTTAAAAAGGATATAAAAAGAAAAAAAAATATATTTTCTCCAAAGCGTAAAAAAAAAAACGGTATTTGGCAGCTTTTGCGTCTCGAGACAAATGCAGTTTCAAAGTCAATCAAACAGCGTGCACTTATTTCAGGTCCAAGAAGTATTACTGAATATTTAGAGAAGTTAATAATAAATATTAGAATAAAAGTAAATTTTTTTTAAAAGTTTCCTCGATGAAAGATTACTTCTGAAATAAAATGTTATTTTATTTTCCGTAGAAATGTGATTATAGTTGTTCTAGTTACATGCCTGAACTCTTCAGGATGCTGGCCATATATATATATATATATATATATATATATTAGTATAGCTATATATCATATATATATATATATATATATATATATATATATATATATATATATATATATATATATATATATATATATATATATTATATATATATATATATATAATATTATGCATCACGTTGGACACTGGAGTTATTTTCCGACTCCGTATTTTGATAATTTTTTGTTTTTTAAATATATTTCTAGTATATGATCCTAACAAGCAATTTAAGTGGTGACGGTATTTTGGTATTTGGATGTCGCGGGGGTTCCTCCGCCCGTCCCCTACGGGGTATGGAAAACTTCCCCCCCTCTGTCCCCCGTCGGCTCGAGCCCCCTAATTTTTTTTTTTTTTATTTTTCATTTATTTTTTTGTATATGCTTTATGTGCTGATTCCAAATATGTAAGAATTTTCTGTAAGTGTCGTACTTTTTCGAGATATTTTTATTTCTAATTTTTTTATTTTTTTTATTTTTACTTTTGTAATAGGCTTAATTTATACTGCTGATTTCAAATATGATTTGGTTTTCTTCGTACGTGTACTTTCCTATTTTTATTTTTTAAATTTTTTTTTATATAAATGTGATTTTTTAAAAATCATTTAAAATATTTCGAACTTTTGAATCATGTCTGTCACTACTTAAATTCATTGTTAGTATCATATACTAGCAATATGTTAAAAAAAAAAAAAAATCAAAACTGACGGAGTCGTAAAACATCACGGGCAATAATATATATGATATATATATATATATATATATATATATGATATATATATATATATATTATATAATTATATATATATATATGGTGACTATTGGTTTAAAGCCACATCTCGCCTCGAAGAATATTTCGTAAAACTTCTATAACAACAGATCAACTGAATATATTGCCTGGAATCGCTGGAAACTTATAAATGGTAAACTGTAAAAAAAATTAATAAAAAAAAAAAAAAAAAAAAAAAAAAAATCATATTCAAAAACTACAATAGCTACAGCGAAAAGGAATACATTTTTAGAATTCTTGTGAAATTTTAGTTAGGAAAATGTAAAAAAAAAAAAAAATAAATAAAATAAATATTGGCTATTTTTTTTTTTTAGGAGCAGGGGACATAATATATATATTGTAAAATCCTTATTGTAAAATTATTTCACAATATTTGAATCAAAAAACTCAGTTGTTGATACTTAAAACGTACAATTCAAAAACAAATTTTGCTTCATAATCCATTTCTTAAGTTTCGTTTACATTTCTACCTTTCAACATTTTTGTTTAAATAACTTTTCATTTAATACCTTTTTTATTGTTTGACTCGACATTTCTTTTCGTAAAACTGTAAACAGGATGTCAAAATAAGTCTGTGAATCATGAGACAGAGAGAATGATGGGGAATGAGAGGGAGAAACTTTAGGGGTTTAGAGAGAATTAGAGTAGGGGATTAGAGAGGGTTTTGGAGAAAACGATTTTTTAAGAAGGGTTGGATCATAGGAAAAATCATTTGTTTGGGTCGAACAACCACTTAGATAACAGCTAAAGAATAGCGCTAAGTAGTTAGGCGCGAAAAAATAAAGATAGTAGTTTTTCTTAAAAATTAAAATATATATAATATGCATTCTTTGAACATATTATATAGGATATTTTATATCATATATAATATACAAAGATGTATATTGTTTTTCCGTTTTTCTTTTTAATTATAATATATTAAATATAAAGAAAACAGATTAAATATCAGTGAGACGAGCAAAGGAAGGTTCTCACTTAAAAACATTTCCATCGATTGGACAAAGGTAATTACTTTAAATAATAATAATAATATAATAATATAATGAATAATAATAATAAAATAATGAAATGATCTGCTATATTTACTTTGTAATATTTTATTGTTTAAAAATAAAGATGTTTGACATCTAATGAAATATATTTGTTAATTATCTTTGAAATATATATTGTAATTAATTATTATATTGCAATTAATACTTTTATTATTTTTAATAAAAATATGAATTGTAATATTGGAGAATTTTTGATGTATTTATTTTAAATGATTTTTCTGTATTCATGAAATATTTATATTGATATATTTGGAATATTATATTAATTACTAATTAACTAATTAAAAATTACTTACTTATTTAATATTTAGTAAACTCATTATTTTAAAGAACATTTAATTTATAATGTGTTTTCCATTGTTTTATATAGGTTTTTTTGGGACCAGTAATTTAGGATGCAATAATAAACTCTTTACGAATTGGTGCGTTATTAAAATTCCTCCATTGTGGCCAATTGAGAAAGAAGAATCTCGAATAATTAGAGGGCCACATTTGGCTTCGCTTGCGTCGGATATTGGAAGGTGTAATCTTCTCATCATTCAAAGTGGTTACTGTGTCTTGGATGAGAGATTCGCTTCTTGCACGAACCTATGGAAATCTTTTGAGTCTACAAGTGCCCACTGTTTTACCAATTTCTTGAGGGTGACTTCTTTGTCACTAACAGATGTTCCCAAATCTAAACCTTTGCCAAGCAGTTTAAAGGTGGAAAACCAATTTGAGTACTGTAAGTACAGAAATTATTTAACACACAAAAAACAAAATTCACACTAAAGTTTAAATTAGCTAGGAAACTATATACAAGTGGTATGGGCATATTGGCACCTTTGGGTCTAATATGCAAGCATATTCATTATGTATAAGTTTCAATAAATGAGATAGGAAATTGTGCAAATGTGACATGCAATATAATATCGCCTGTGGGCTTTAATATATATAGTATGTTCCATATATTTTGCAAATTTCAACCAACACAAAAGGTGTTAAAATTTAAATGAAAACATATGTTAATGTTTTCCAAAAATTACAAAACAAATTTTTTTTAAAAAAAAAATGGGTGACAGATAAAATTCCCCATGATAGCCATAGAAAAAGAGCTACTTAATATAATGAGTGAAAAATAGAAAATAACCAAAATTCTAGAGACATTTTAATATATAAAGAATATATTAAATAATTAATTTTTGATTAATGACATTATTGTCTTCATTTTGTATGTTTTTTTTTGTTTTTTTTTTTAAAGGCAAAATTACTAGAAAAATAATACAAAAAATTGTTTAATTGCATTTTTTTTTCTTTTATATGGTTTCTGAGGAAAGTTCTTTTAAGATATATATAGAAAAATTATGCAATTGACACCTGTAAATTAAGTAATTAAGATTAGATTAATTAATTTTTTTTTATTTTACTAAATGAAAGTACAGAGTTAGTAAATCAGTTTAGTGAAAAAATTTTTCGTTTATCATAATTAGTAAAGTAATTAGAGCTAGTAGAAGATTACTAAAGAGCAAAAACAGCAGCAGTATACAATACGACAAGTCTTGAAAGATGTTGTTAACAAAAAGTGTGTGCGTGAATTGGTTACATTCATTCAATATTATATGAATCAAATAGTAAAGGGAGAAAATAGTAAGGAGTATTTGGAGGGAAGGGAAAAAATCGGCACTGCAATTGGAGTATCCGGAGGGAAGGGAGATTGGTCATTGAGTGGGAGATCAAATTCAGAGGGAAGGGATATCGCCTCCAAGAGTGAGGGATTGAAGTCTTGGCCCAATCGATCCCCCTATTTCTTCGTTCATTTCTTTCCCCCACTCATTTCTTCGTTCATTTTTTTCCCTCATTTCTTTCCTTTCTCGTGCGGCATTATATGCACATACAACAGACACACACACATCGTTTTTATATATATATATATATCGTTTTTACTTTTATTGACTATAAATCTACTAATTACTTTTTCATTATAATTATGCATTAATTACATTTGTCGTAGTCCCGCGAATATTTTCAGATGGTAATATATTATATATATATATATATATCGTTTTTACTTTTATTAATAATAAATTTATTAATTATCTTTTCATTATTATTATTTACTAATCATATTTGACGTAGTCCCGCGAATATTTACAGGTGGTAAAATATATTATATATATATATATAAATAAATTATATTATATTATATATATATATATGATATTATATATAATATATATATATATATATATATAAATATATATATAGTATATATTTTTTCGGGTTTTATTAATAATAATTTATTAATTACTTTTCATTTTAATTATTTACTAATTATATTTGTCGTAGCCCCGCGAATATTTTCAGGTGGTAAAATTGCGATTTCGGTTTTTTTTTTTTTTAACCCGTTTTTTTTTAGTGAAAATAAAAAAGTGTTTTTTTTTTCTTTTTTTTTAGTGAATTAAAAAATAAGTTTTTTTTTCAATTATCGGAAATCCGTAATTTAGCAATAACATAATTAATAATAATCAAAGTAAGGTAAAACCTTTTGGGTTAGACCCCAGACCACCCAGTAAGGGTCACTAGGACCAAAGGTCACCAAAGGTCACGGAAGGTCACCAAAGGTCACCAAAGGTCACGAAAGGTCACCAAAGGTCAAAAGGTCACCAAAGGTCACCAAAGGTCACGAAAGGTCAAATTGCCCAAATTGACCAAAAATACAGAAAATAATGTAATTTTTGACCTAAAACCCTTAGAAATTATTATTTTTGACCTAAAAATAACAGAATTGTTATATTTAGCTACAGAAAATTTGGAAATTTATTTTACTGACCTGAAATATTTTAAAAATTATTCTACTGCAACAAAGATTATAAAAGCCACAATTTATAACAGAATTGGAAAAATAAATTTGTTGGTAAATAAATGGATTGATTCCAACTTAGAAAATAATTAATAGAAGAACGTAGAACAACTTTGAAGAACTTTGAAGAATTTTGAAGAACTTTGAAGAACAGTAGAACAAATAAGTTGACCTTTAACATTTTAAGAACACACCCGACTAGAAAAAAGGGATAGTTGTTTCTTAAATAATTAATTACAAAAAAATTAAATTAAATTATAATTATCTTTATATTTACACCTTTAATGATATTTAAATAATTTTGAAGAGACAAATTAATTTTTAATTTTTTGAAAATAGACCTTGATATTTTTTAAATATTTTGAAGCAAAATTCTTTTTCTTTTTGAACTTTAAATAATTTTAAAAGTAAATTATAAATTACTTTCTATTGAACTAAAGTGATTAAAATTTTAATTTTTAAATTTAATAGTGATTAACTTTAAACAGTAATTAATAATTAAAATCGAATAAAATAATTTTAATTATTTAATTAAAAGTTAATAAACTCTTTTGTTTGAGTTTAAATAGAACTTTACATATTTTCTTTGAACATTGAAAATTTTTGGAAATTATTTGAAAACAGTTTGAATATTTTTGAAAATTTTGAAAAAATATT
This sequence comes from Trachelipus rathkii, assembly GCA_015478945.1. Lineage (NCBI taxonomy): Eukaryota > Metazoa > Arthropoda > Malacostraca > Isopoda > Trachelipodidae > Trachelipus > Trachelipus rathkii. Next base: position 13,360 of record JABUQX010037708.1, read on the forward strand.
TTTGAAAACTTAGTTTTTTTTTTTGAAAACTTTGAAAAATATTTTGAGACTTTAGTTTTTTTTATTTTTTTAGAAAAAAGGTTGAGAACTTAGTTTTTTTTTTATTGTGATTAATTTTAAATTAATTAACAATTAATCATGACTATGTTTGAACCAATAGTCTTTACAGTCTTCATATTTTCTACATTATTTCTCATTCTCTGCTACCTGGTTCAAAGGGCTATAGCCGGACCAGTTGACCCTAATGGAGCTTCAAGATCAGGAAGAGCTGAAGGGGAAAATAAAGACTTAGAAAAATGATGATTCAACAGAGAAATGAATGATGACATGGATAATACAAAATAAAGAGACAATACAGAAGATTTAATCAAGATGAAGAACAATTGATGTAACAGTAAGTGAAGACTACTGACATACGGGAAAGAAAACAGAAGAGAATACAGGAGCAACACCCAAGATAAGGCACCCGACACAAAATTGAATGGACAAATTCCTCCATTATATCTACCCCTTCTAACTTGATACAATGTTCGTTAAAACCAAATCAGTAAGAACACTTGGGATTGGGCATCGATCAGGAAATACAGAAAATTAAAGCAAGATTCCTAAGGTGCTCCAAAAGAGACAAATGTTTTGGACAATCCTTTAATATCATTTAAATGCGTCCGGACCACTGTCCCTTCACTTAGAAAGAAGAAACTTATTCCTTCCTGGAATGGCCAAACAGAAATATTTAACAATAGAAGTGAGTTTATGAGCTTGGGGACAGAATCAAGCAAGTGGATACTTTTATAGCGGAGGACATACCTCAGAATCCGTGGGGGCCATCCCAAAATAATCCTTTAAGTATGCAGCCACCTCCTGCAGGTTGGCAACAACCCCTTCCTACAATGCAACCTGGATACAATCCATACCCATATGGACCCCCTTATGGAGGTTATTACCCCAATAATGCGTATGCCCCTCCATTACCAGAATTATCTAAAGAATTAAAATTGTATGGAAGAAATACCAAGACCCAAGATTGGGTAGGAATTAAATTTGAAGATTACCTTTCAACGTTGCAAGAGAAGATACGCACGTTAGGCCTAATCACTGAACGTCAAAAAATAGACTATGCTAAGACTACTATATCTTCTGATTTCACATCAGAGGCCCGCCAATATATTCTTAAGGATAATAGCTTTTCTAGGTGCAAGACCCTAGAAGATTTTTTGATTCAACTGAAGATTTTTCTCAAACCAGACAAAGCCGAGACAATCTTCTGTCTTTTGAAACAGTTCATGAAATTTCAAAGGAGACCACATGTAACTCTTACTGAATTCATGTTGGACTTGAAGAATCTCCTTTGGGAATATCAGAAAAAACTCATAGATATCGAGACTTCCTTTGGATTTACTTCTCAACAAATAAATATCTTAATTATGACTAAGATTTTAGAGAGTATGGAAGGACTCAGAGATCATAGAAGACTTAGAGAAAAAGTTTTAAAAGTCTTTAATCCAGACTTGAGTTTTGTAGAAATTTTAGAGAAACTAAGCCAGATAGAAGAAGGAGTCTTGTTCCAAACTAACCATAGAGCAGAACAAGCTAGAAAAAATACAGCTAGAGTATTCTATACAGAGAACAATAGCACTAATAACAGTGAAGTTAGAAAAGAAAGAACTACATACAACCTTCCATGAAGAACAGAACCATGGAATGGGGTAATAAAAAGAATACTTCTAAATTTTCAGGAAAAAGAACAAGCCCTTCGCCAAATATAAGACCCAACAAGGGAGTAGTTAAGAAACTATCTAGTAAGGAAATAAAGTCCATGGACTATTGCCTAAAATGTGAATCTTTAGGTCACCATTCCCGAAACTGTGGTTGGAATACCACATATTGTAGAGTATGTAGAAAGTCCATGCCCGGGGTTCGAACGTCTATTGCAAGAATGCCCCTGTGTGGAATCCCTAATGAAAAATGAAAATAATAGTGGTAATTACATATAATAACCCCACTGTATTTTGGAAATAATGGGGTCCAAAGCTTCGAAGAGTCGAGATTTAAAAATGATTCAAATTACTAGCAAGCCAACTCTTACTCAAAGAATGGCCGTAGCTATCGGGTAGAGTCTAAGAAAATAACCAGAGTTCAACTGATCTAATCATCAAGCGAATCCAGAACATGAAGAAAATATCTGAAGCGACCAGATAGCAAGAAGAGAACGAACAGTTTTTCACACCAGATCTCTCTACAAGAGAACAAAATTTTTGATTCTAGGCAAAGATTTAAATGAAGAAATGATAAATAGGACAGTAATTAAAGAAAATACTTCAAGCTTAAAGAAGAGAGGTGTTATAGTAACCTCTAGCTTCTTTGGTGTAGGAATTAGACCCCCAAAATTGGGATGTCATTATTTTTTGTCAATATTTTTGACTCCAGCAAAAGGTCAGAACGAGGTTGAAGTCATAGCCTAGCTAGATTGTGGGAGGCACAGACCTGTTTGAATAATCGTTGGATAGATTAAAGGGAAATAGAAGAGAGAAGGAAGCATTTCAAACTGTCCTCTTAAAGAACTAGTATTATAGTTCAAGGGATTGGAACTCAGATGATCCATCCTATAGGAGAAGTTTGATCTACACTTTTAAGACTACACAAACAGTTATTAACCCAGTTACCTTTTTTAGTGTGGTAAGAGCCTGGAAGCACTTGAGCTTTGGAATGGAATTTATTAGTACAAGTCTGTTTAGCTAACCTACCTATAAACCATAGGCCCTTTCTTCATCAAAATTAAATCTTAAAGAAGAGGAATAACGAAATAAAAGTTAAAATCTTTGCCAAGTTAGGAAGCTTTTTTTCTCATGAAACAGGAGAAAGAAATAACTAAGAAAGACAGAATGATTAATAATCATAGGAAAATTTTTATAGATAATTCCAATAGGAATGATAAGTTTAAATTAAACAATTACAGTGATAATTGTAAACCAGTTATTACTAAAGGCTCATTAGAGAAGCCTACAAAGAGTATTATTACTAAAGGCTCATTGAATAAGCCTACTAAGATAGAAATAATTAAAAATTCTGTTGTTCTTCAAGAGAACAAAGAAAATTCACAACTTCCTCCAGTAGAGGAAGGACCTTTAATAGCAGACGAAGAAATAGAAGTTCAATTGCTATTAATAGAAGAAACTATGGCACCTGCTCAATCTTATGGTTATTTGAAAGTCAGACCTGAGAGTAAAGAAGATCTGAGACTGGAAAAGAAGTGTTTAATAACACCTGCTTTTTCCTTGGGGCCATTATATTTTGCAAATTCTGTATGCCCAGTTAGAAACAATGAAGTTATTTTGAGTTATATTAATCTAAGTGACAAACCTTTTTATTTAAAAAGAAATAAAAACATAGGGAAATGTCATCCTATTTTATAAAAGTTAATAAAGAATATTTTAATAAAACTGCTATTGCTATAGAGAATAAGCAGATAGGATCTACTTGTATAGTAACCTGCTCAGAAAATTTATCAGATAAACAGTTGAAAAATGCATACAGAGAGATTATAACAGATAATTTAAGTAAAGAAGAAGCAGATGTTTCTATTTTACAGAAACCTGAGCATTTAGAAGAACTTTTAGATTTGTTAATGGAATACAAGGACGTCATTGCTTTGGACGATGATGCAGTTCCTGTGTGTCCCATACAGAAGTTTGAAATAGAACTTACTCCAGATGCTCCAAAAATCATTTTCAGAAAACAGTATCGTCTCCCACATCGCTACTTGGAAGACATAGATAATTTTACAGATGCAGCTTTAAAGAAAAGGATATATTAAGGCTTGCTATTCGCCACATAGTTCACCTCTACTGGTGGTGGCCAAAAAGAACTCTAACAAACCAAGAGTCTGTATAGACTACGGTATTTAAACTCTTTCAGCGTCCCAGATGTGTACCCATTGCCCTCGATTGACGAGATATTTTCGTCCCTAGGAGGTAGTACAATTTTTACTAGCTGTGACTTGATAGATGCTTACCATTCCCTCGAAGTCGAGGAGGAAACACAGAAATTAATGGCTTTCCGTACAAGGAAAGGATTATTCTGCCCAACCAGATTATTATTTGGGCACCGCAATGCCCCAAGTACCTATGCTAGGACAATGCAAGTCGCGTTGAACCATTTATTAGGACCTATTGCCCAAGTGTATTTAGATGATGTCTTAATCATGGGTAAAAATAAGGCAGAACATTTTGAAAACTTAAAGAAAGTTTTTACTGCGTTTAGAGACAATAAATTAAGAGTTAAATTGACTAAATGTCATTTTCTACAAACTTCGGTTTTGTACTTAGGATTTAAAATAGGAAGAGACGGAATTTCACCAGATCCAGCGAAGATAGAATCGATGAAGAGTTTCGTCCCTCCAGCAAGTGTTAAGGAAACACAATCTTTATTAGGATTTTTCTCGTATTTTCGTTTTTTATTAGTGAACTTTGCACTAAATTGCGAAACCATTAATATAACTGAATAAAAAAGAGTGTTAAAGTTTGAATGAAGGAAGAACAAACCAAAAAGGCATTTTGGAGCTCGTTAAAAGAGAAGCTGTGGGTGCAACCTCCAGTTAACTTTTCCAGATTATTCCAAGCCATTTTTTATAGGTACAGACGCCTGTGACTACGGAATAGGAGGAGTTCTTTAACCCAAAAGTCAGAGTGGACGGCAAAGAGAAGCTCGTGTCCTTTGTTCAAGAGTGTTAAGGGGCAAAGTGAACAAAGCTATGGAATATTAATAGAAAAGGAAGTTTAGCTGTTGTCTTTTCATACAGAAAGAAAGTTTAAAAATACGGTGTTTGGTTACCCCATCACTATATTAACTGACAACCAATTCCTCTTCTTTAATATTTCGCAACAAACCACACAAAGCCAGGCCGCTTAGCCCGTTGGAATTGTTTGTAAACAGTTGTTTTCGCCAACTATTAAAGTAATGACGGGACAAAACTAACATACCGCCTATTATTTAGTAGGCATCCAGCAAAGCTCCAAACGTATTACTTTTGTTCAAAAGGAGAAAAGAAACCAATCTTACCAAGAAAAGATTTTATTTTAACGAAAGAAACTTTCAATAGGGAACAAGAGAATTGCCCTAGATTAAAAGAATTAGTTAAGTGGGCTAAGGAAAACCCTAAAACTTATCCACATATTTTCCATAAGAAAGTGTTGTACTATGCAACCAGAAAAGAACCTTATGTAATACAAGTACCAGATAGCATGATCTACTCAGTCATAGATCAGTGCCATTCTTCACTTGGAAGTGGGCATGGAGGACAACAGAGGACTGAAAAACGAGTTAGAGAAAGATACGTTTTTCCTCATCTAAGTAAGTTAGTAAAGGAGTACTGTTCTCAGTGCGTATCCTGTGCTAAGGTTAAAGGTCCTAGACCTCCAAAAGCTGAAATAAACAGATGGCCTCTTCCTTATACTCCGTTTTCTAGAGTACATGTGGATAGTATAGGTAAACTTCCCACATGTTCAATTTCAGGTGCCAAACACATTCTCGTATTCAGAGATGTTTTGACCCGTTATTGCGAATTATTGGCCTATAAAAAAAAAAAAAAACCAAAAATTTGCTCAAGCTTTACAAGAAAGAATTATATGTCGGCATTCGAGCCCAGAAATTCTAGCTTCAGATAATGCCCCAGAATTCACGTCAGCTGCGTTTAAAGAGCTATGTAAAGCTTGGAGGATAAAAAAGGTTACAGTATTCTGCCCTACAAACAAGTTCAAAATGGTGTAGTGAGAGATTTGATGCAGAATGTGAAAATGTCCTCCGTTATTTCGCTAAAGGATAATCATAGAGATGGTCAAAATACCTATCTTCTTGCTCAAATAGCTATCAACACATCGTATAATCGACAATTGGATCATCTCCACATTTTGTCCTACATGGATATATAAAGAGGCTCCCTTACGAGATGCCTGATTATGTCTCTCCATTTACAAATAAATCGGAAAATAGAAATTCATATCAGATGAGGTAGATGTCGTAGTGGAAAGAATGGAAGCAATAAGAGAGACTTAGCTAGAGAAAATCTAGAAAAAGAAACAATTAAAGCTATGGAACAGCAACACATGCCACACAAAGAGAATTAAAAGTGGGCGATTATGTTTTTGTAAATTTGCTGTAAAGAAAACCAGAAACAGAGTCTAAGAACAAAAGTTTGAAGGTCTTTATGTAAAATCAAATAAAGAGCCAAATAAGCTTAGTTTGCTTTCGTGTTTAAATTCAACGAAATTATTTCCGGTTCACCGGGATAATGTAAAGATAATTCCAGTAGAAAAGATTACAGAATCTCATTTTTCATTTGATAATGATGAGATTTGGAATCCAGATGCAATTCAAGAAACATTGGATTCCCCGAAAATTACAACAGAAAGAACAAGTATGGAACCTGAAGAAGTAGATCGACAGATAGATGATCAGGAATCTCCAACCACTTCTTCTTGGATCCCCCCTAATTTTTATGATGAACAAAATGTTATACCAGCAGAGGATTCAACCAGAACAACAGAATCCTGTAGAAGAAACACAAACTTCTTGTAACCAAAGAATACCTGATACTCCTCAAGGAAGTAGATTGATGAATTCTACTCCACAAACAAGAACTCAAGTAAGAGGATATAGACCGTCTCTATCACCAATCAGACAAGAGGATTCATATATTTCAGATAGTTCTGAACATGAGGAACAGCCTGTCACTGAAGAAGTAAAAGAAGATGCTTTGGTAACACCACTTGCAGATGGAACTGTAGGGGAATATGTGCCAAGTTCTGCTGAAACACTTCCCAAAGATGATGAGGTCACACCTCCAGAAGATTTTATGGATTTATCAACATCTGAAGGCACAAGAGATGATAGGAAAGAAGATCCGTCGTATAGACCTCACCAGCAATTCAGAGGTCCGAGGGATGTGGAACAGATTACAAGAAGTCAAACAAGAGAAAGAGAACATGAATCTCTTCAATCTCTACCACCAAGAACGGAAGACAACACAAGAGTCTTCTGAAACAGAATTACAGAGACCTCCAGTTGTTTTGCCATTAAGATGACTAGAAGAGGAAATAGACTTTACTATTTGCCTCCTAAGAGTTAAATCTCTTAACTTTGTAAAATATTTTTGTAAATAAAATATTTTATTTTATTTTATTTGTTGTATATAACCTTTAGGTTTAAGATTTTATATTTTCTATTACAATATACAAAATACACATTTTACCCTTTTCTATTTTTTATCTTTTAAGTATTATAAAGTTTCCATAATGTTTTATATTTTTATTATGTCCGTTACAATCGGGATAATTTTTTTTTTGTCCCAGGGGTCGGGTCTTTTCTTTGAAACTAAAAAACCCTTAAAAAAAAAAAAAAAAAAAAAAAAAAATATAAAAAATAAAAAAATTTTAAATTTACGTTTCTTAAAATAAAAAAACGTTTATATACTTTTATTTTTTTATTAGTAACATGTTTTATTATTATTTTTTATTTTAAAAAGAAAAACAAAATAAAAATCGAAAAATTTCGTTTTAGTATTAGAATAATAAAAATATAATCAGCTTGCTTTTATTAATATTAAGAATTTTATTTTAAATCAGAATTAGCCTTATGCTGTAATCAGCTTTTATTAATATTAATTAGCTTCATGTTATATAATCTTTTAATTTTTAATTTTAATTTCATGATAATCAGAATGCTACAATTTTAAGTTTTACTTAAAGCTTCATTAATTTTAATTTTCATTTTAATTATAATCAGAATGTTGAAGATTAATTATCTTTAGTTTTATTATCCAAGATTCAATAAATTTGATTTCATTAATTAAAATTATTATCAGAAACATATCAAACTTGATTCCAATTTTAATTTTTAAAATTAACGTAACTCTAGTATAATCATAGGTAACTTTTAAAAAGTAAACTAATTTTATTTAAATTTAAATTTAAATAATAAAAAATTATAGTATAACCATAGGTAACTTTTAAAAAAAAAAAAAAAAGAATTTAATACATTTAATTAATTATTTTAATTTTACTTTATTTTATTTTATTTTAATTTTATTTTAATTATTTTAATTTTACTTTCATAAAACGGCGACCTAATTTATTAAATCGAAGTAATAATCATTTCAGACTGTAATGAAAATGTTACGTCCAGTTTTTGCATTACTTCTTTTACCGGCAGTCTTATCCATCTCCACTAACGTTAATGAAGAAACAAGAGTACTGCCAGGTATCATTTTGTATCACTCCGGTGAAGTAAATTTTATCGAAGGATATCTTGACTTGATTGTATCTTTAGAATGCCCATCAGAAATTAAAACCACTATTTATAGAACCATCAAAATGGTAGATACTTTAAAAGATAGATTTTTACCTGCGTTTAATGATAATTTTATGAATATTTCCATAAATCAGCGAGCACATAAATGGGAATTTCAACTCATTAAAATTAGAACTAAAGTAATATCCCTTAAATTAGCTGAAATTAAAAGCTTGCCATGGGTTCACTCACAAACAAGATTCAAAAGAGCTGCTTTCGAATTGGGAGGAGATATACTTAATATTTTATTTGGTACCGCGACTGATAAACAAATTAAATTTTTAAGAAAAAAGATAAATATATTAGGAAACTTTGCGAGTACTTCAAATTTATTAGTTAATGAACTTAAAGAACAATTAAAGTCAAATACCCAAACATTATCAGAATTTCAAATTAACCTACAAAAATTAATTGTATTTCAACACAAATCATTAGCAACCAACCACATACTCAATCAGCTAGGTAGTATCAAATCATTACTTACATTAGTTGAACATTCAGTTAATAGTATTACAATGTTACATCAATTAGTTATCACTTCATTACAATTAGCTAAAACAAAGATAACTAATGATCAACTTTATTCACCCATCTTTTTGTTACCATATATACTAGAAATGACACAAACTACAAAATTACATCCTATCATACCACTAGAAGCGACAACATATCATTCATTTTTGACATACTCATGGACTATAAAATCAACCACTAACCCATTTGAATTAATTACATTAATTCCATTCATTTCAAATGAGAAATTTATTTCATACAAGTTAATTCCATTCCCAACATTCA
>JABUQX010037708.1:30000-45000 GCA_015478945.1 Trachelipus rathkii
CGCACTAAAGCAATGCACCTTTCAGAGACCAGATAAGTGAGTTTCTGAATTACTGAAACCTCTTTTACAAATTACGCCACTACAGCAAAAAAAAATTGCTACACAGAAACGCAATATTTAGATGGAGACCCGAGCAGCAACAAGCCATCCTCACACTTTAGAAATATGATTACTACCAAAACAGCTAAATTATTCACAATAGACAAATAAATACTCACTGGACTCACGGAACACAAGGATATCGCAGATTCCACAGAACTCAAGAAACCGCACAGTCGCATTGAGTGCAGGTAAACGAAAAATTCAACGAACACTCCATATCACCAATGCAAAATCTTAAAAACTCATAAAGAAAACCTAAAGAAAGTTTTCAATCCTTCAAGAGAAACACCAATTCAGACGAAAGCTAAACAAACTTTTAATAGTTTCTACCAGTAGAATAAAGATTTAAACGAAAGCAGAGCGCTTTAATTTCTCATTCATTTGCAAAAGCAGATCACACTGTATAAAACTCAAAAGAGAACATCAACTTGGAGGGTAAGAAAGATATCGCAATCAGTAGCAACCACAGAAAACATCTCATATTAATGATAAACATCCTACAACAAGATTAAAAAAACAAAATTTCTTAATTGTACAATTAAACTCAAATATATCATATGTAAGCTAGAAAAAACAACATAATACTCTCTTTTAAGATCGTCTTCCCACAAAGCTAAGAAGATACTATAAACCTATAGTCTTCTCCATTAAGAACATTCTTTTTAATTAAAAAAGGACAACGGAATTTAACGAAATATTTCGCATAAATGGCAATTACATTTAAAACATGTTTCTATAGATAAACACTATAAGATTTCGTATTAAAACATTCTCCTCTAACAGCATGTTTTCGAATTAAACAACTGTATAACTTCCCATGACTCTCTTTCAATTAAAATCATATTTTAGCATAAAACAACTGGATGATTTTGCATAAGGCATTCATCTTTGACAAAGATACAATAATGCAAACAGCATGGCTTTGCTTTCACATTAAAGCACTCTCCCATAACAACATGTTACCGCATAAAACAACTTTACAATTTCGCATGACGCAATTACCTCTAAAAGCATAATTTATAAGAAAACAACTTTATGATTTTGCATAAAGCAATCGCCTTTCACAAAGGTATAACAAGGCAAACAGCATTTCCTCAGACAACACGTTTTTGAATAAAACAATTGTACAATTTAATATTACGCAATTTACATAATAGAAAATTTTCACTAAAATCCCCTATTCCTAATCTATTACGTACTTTCATTTTAACGCATGTTTTCAGAGAGAAGCACTCTACGATTTCGCATTAAAACACTTCATTCTAGCAGCAAATTTTCTAACAAACTGTCTGTACAATTTCACATGAACCACATATCTTTAAAAGCATGTTTTCGCATAAAGCAACTAAATGATTTTGCAATAAGCTACTACCTTTCACAAAAGCATGATCTCGCTTTTGCATTAAAGCACTTATCCAAAACAGCAGGTTTTGGCATTAAACAACAGTACAATTTTACATGACGCACTTACCATTAAAAGCATGTTTCCAGATAAAACAACTAGATGGTTATGCATTAAGCAATCGACTTTCACAAAAGTACACCAATGCAAACATCATTGTTTAGCTTTCACAATAAAGCACTCTCCTCTTATGGCATGTTTTTGCATAAAACAACTGTACAATTTTACAAGATGCACTTACATTTAGAAGCACGATTTCGAATAAAACAACTGGAAGGTTATGCATTAAGCAATTCCCTATCACAAAAATATACCAATGCGAACTGCATAGTTTAACTTTCACAATAAAGCACTCTCCTCTAACAGCATGTTTTCGCATGAAACAACTGTACAATTTCCCATGTACTCTCCTTTAAAAGCATGTTTTCGCATAAAAGCAGCTAGATGATTTCGTTTTAAGCAATTGCCGTTCACAAAGATACACCAATGCAAACAGCATGGTTTCGCTTTCCCATTAAAACCTCGCTTATAACAGCATTTTTTCACATATAGTAACTGTACAATTTCAATTAAGAACTTACCTTTAAAATAATTTTTTCTCATGAAAAAACTGGATGTTTTTGCATTTAGCAATCACATTTCACAAAGGTAAAAAAAAAACAATCAGCAAGGCTTTGTTTTCACATCAAGAAATCTTACGAATGTGAAAAATTATGGAAACGAGTAGTAAGAGAGATTAGACATCAAGATTCTTCTACTACTAAGATGGATGCTATATTGGTAACCCATGAAGACAAATTTTTTAAAAGAAAAATTGTTCTCAAGGGAAAAGCGGACCTATGTTGAAAAATCACATTGTCAGATGTTCACAAATGTAACTCTTATTTGCATAATAGCATCCAAAGGTGTTAGAACTTAAATTTGTCAAAAAACGAGCCTGAAGAAAATAGCAATCACGTGGTTTTATCTGCTAGCACCGATGAAAATGTCTCCGTAAAATGGTGTTTAGATAGCGGGTCAACTGCGGAATCTTTCAAGAAGATAAGTATTTTTTACTGAAGTAACAGAAGTACTACCTAAAGATTACAGAAAATGAGGTTAGCAGCAGACTCATCTGAAACCTTTTATAACATGGTACAGGCAGTAAATTAACCATTAAAAAGTTCAACTAGGAAGAGAAATAATCAATTTTTTAAAAAACGTGTTAATTATCTGAAGCTCTTTACGTGCCAAATTTACATACTAATTATTTATTCTAATGTTAAAAATGACCAATAAAGGATGCAAAGTTGTTTTTTCACAAGATAATGCAAAAATATATGGTAAAAGACGGAAAACTTTTATTGATAGCGAATAGAAAAAAATAACCTAATATATTTTGCAAGAAAAAAAAAATAGCAGTAGCGTCTGAAATTAAATTTTCTGATATAGAGATTTGGCATCGCAGATTGAATATTTGGTAAATATTTAAAGATTTGAAAGTTTAAGAAATAACATTTGGTGCACACGGATACAACTTTTTTTAAAACTTCTGATATGCCTAACTGTGAAGCTAACATGCGTAAAAAAATTAAAATGACTCAAGTGCCTTTTAAAAAAGTCTCATCGCGAAAGTACAAAACTTTTGGAATTGTTCATTCCGATATATGTGGACCGTTTCGAAATCTCCATCACTCCTCGAATTCATAAATATTTTATCCACTTTCATTATTGTATTTTACAGTATTTCTGTATCAAAATTCCTGAAGAATAAAAGTGAAGCTTTGGAAAAATTTAAGGGAATATTAAATATTCTTAGAAAAATTCAGCGGCCGTGATCGAAAAAATAAAATGATTTCAAAGCTGATAATGCCTCCTCAGAATTTCTTTCTCATGATTTTTCAAAATTCTAAGTGAGAATGGCATTGGAAGAAGACTTAGGGTTCCATACACGGCTCAACAAAATGGAATTTTCTGAGCGCCAAAACAGAACGTACGTTGAAATGGCAAGATGTCTCCTCAGTGGAATCGAACCTGCAACATAGATTTTGGGTTAAAGCTATTTTAGCTGCAAATTATTTACTATTAATTACGTATTAGATGCCCCTTTCAGTGCTTTTAAATGGAAGTACCTCGTTAATATATGGGACTGGAACAAGCGATGCCACGTTTCCGCACTTACGCGCCATTTTTCGCTCACGAAGTTTAAATCTTTATGAAAATGTTAAAACATTGAAGAGAGTAAATTACAACAAAGATCCAGGCCAGGAATTTTGCTTGGATATTCAGAAGAGAGTAAAGCATATAGAATATGGTCTGAAGAAGAAAAAAAAAACTCTATATTTAGCGGGACGTAAATTTTCCACGAGAAAATTGTACACAGAACATTATTTTCGGATCTGAGGAAGTTGATGAAATAAAGGAAATAGTCCCTCTAATGACTCTTAAAAATGATCCTGAAGAAGATCCTGAAGATGCTACAGACAGCATCGATTCAGAGGATGATGCTACATTTGTTCCTCGAGGACGAGGGAGACCGAAGATAATGCGAACTGGTCAACGTGGACGTCCAAAGAAAATTTATCAACCTGCTTCAAAAGATGGTGATAAAGAAGAAAAAGATGAGAATCATTTATGCTGCAAAGGATTAGGATTAAAGAACATTGCGAATGTGAAATCGTCTCGCATATGCCGACGAGAGGGGTGTCTGAAAGAGTACGTTCCATTCATGACTGGATTACACCATTCGGCTTGTTATGCAGAAGGTTGGTAACCTTCCCGAAGGTTCTATATCTAAGCCATTGTTATTTGTTCATATTCATTGTATTCTTCTTTCTCATCTTCACTCACTTACTTTGCGTATTCCAAGTCTAGTAATGGACTTGTGTTATAATGTGTTTACATATTAAAAATGGTGTTGAAACTAAACAGTGGTAGTATTGCGTTTCGTAACTTACTACTATTATTTGATTAGTTTTATGAAATATAATCTATATCTTAATCTATATATAATATATATATATATAATTAATATATATATATATATATATATAATATATATATAAATATATATATTTATATATATTATATATATAGATAATAAATATTAATTTATATATATATATTATAAAGTGATGCTAAGCACGTTTATCTATTCCGTCTTATGTTTTATTTATAAAAAAAAAAAAAAAAAAAAAAAAAAATTTATTTCACCATAATTATTAAAAATTTTTCCAATATTTTTTTACTTAACCTGTTTTGCGCGACCTTAACAACATGAATAATAATTGTGCCAGATCTGTGCTTTGATTTATGATTCTTCACGATCGGGATGAATTTTTTTTTTTTATTCCTAAGTGATTTCTTTGAAATTTGCAAAGGAAGGATGAATTTTTTTTTTTACCCTATTTTACACTCAATTTTCAAAAAATTTTTAATGCTTGCTCTGAATTGGAAATGATAGCGCGAGTTCTTCTCTTATTAGGGTTCTTTATCTCATCAATTTGAGGAAAGAAATAAAGTTTTCAGAAAGGGAAACTTAAAATATTCATTTTGTGGCTTTATGATAGGGCCCAGAATAGAATTTAAGAGAAACCTGTATGCATCTCTCTCTCTCTCTCTCTCTCTCTCTAAATCTCTCTCTCTTAATATTTATTATATAAATCAGATATTATATATAATCATATAATATAATATATATATATATATATATATATTATAAAAATATATAATATAAATATATACATAATATAGAAATTTATTATATATACTTACCACCTGGTGGCAAAAAAGACGCAAGATCCGAAATAAACATCCCCATTAAAGTTAGAGGAAAAAATTTTTGTTCCAGAAGAAACTAGGGGTTTAAAATTAACAATCCACATGTCAAATATAACCAATGTTATCAATTCACAGGGCCTGTTAAAGAAAAAAGTTTTTAATAAATTCTTATTTTATAATAAAATGAGGAAGGGAAAGTGTTCCAGATTTATCAGTGGTGTTTATTTAAGGTTTTAAGATTGAGCATAACGGTTAAGTCTAGTATTAGAAAGTTGGAGAGTGACAAGGATGAGATTGTGCTTAGAGTCGTGTCGCACGAGAGAGAGAGAGAGAGACGAGAGAGAGAGAGAGTGAGAGAGAGAGAGAGAGAGAGAGAGAGAGAGAGAGAGAGAGGGGAGAGAGAGAGAGAGAGAGAGAGAGAGAGAGAGTTAGAAAGAGCACTCTGTCCGTGCGGGAGAGAGTAGGAGAGAGAGTAGAGAGAGGAGAGAGGAGAGAGAGCAGGAGAGAGAGAGAGAGAGAGAGAAAGAGAGACGAGAGAGAGAGAGAGAGAGAGAGAGAGAGAGAGAGAGAGAGAGAGAGAGAGAGAGAGATTCTTCCAAGAAAGGTTACGAAATAAATAAACAACCGTAAATATTTAGAAACAGATGAAGGTATGTGATTTGTGCTTTCAAAGAAGATACTATAGTTATGTGGAAGATTATATCGAATAGAGAGGTGAAGGATCTGAATTTTCCAAGGATTGGAAACGACCATATTCTCCATGCCCCAATTAGAAATTCGAGAAAAGCCAGAGATTAGCTGCTTCAAGGCCACTCTCTTAGCGTGAGATAATTTAATTCTGGTCAGTCTTCTTTCCAAGTGAAATGATTGATGAAAGGTGGAGTAGGTGGAGTAGGTTGAGGTAGCATTGGATGGGAGATGAAGTTATAGAAAGAAGGTCATTAATGGAAAGTAGAAAAATTTGGAATTGGACATTATCCTTGAGCAACACAACCATTTATTGATTTAAAGGATAAACGGCGTCCGTTTGCAACAGCTAACATTTAACGATAGTGAACAATCAGAGAGAAGAGAAGAGAAGAGAAGAGAAGAGAAGAGAAGAGAAGAGAGATAAAATTTTATGATTCAGAGAAAGTTTAGAAATTTGAACTTCGCGCCAGACTATATAAAAAAATTTCAATATGTCTAGTGCCACAGTCAGAGATTCACAGAAATTCTGAAGGACATAAGACCAAAAAACAGAGAGAAGAGAAAGATAACCAAAAGAGCGTTCCTTGCCAAATGTTTCTGGGGACCAGATAAGTTTTGTTGAATTAATGTATTTAAAAATCTTTATGTTCTGAAAAGGATAGATTCAAAATTTTGAAAAGAACGGAGGTTAAAGCAATTGAATGTTATATTTATATATATATATATATATATATATATATATATATATATATATATAAATATTATATATATAGATATTATATATATATATATATATATATATATATATATATGAGATATATTATATATAATATATATACTATATATACTATATATACCTATACTATATATAATATACTATACTATATATATTATATATATATTATATATTATATATATATATCATATATATATATTATTTATATATATAATATATATATTTATATAATAATATATATATATATACCTCATTGGCAGTGAGATTCTTTTGTGGTCCAAGGAGGTACTCGGTAAGGTAAGGTTCAGATGGGCGAAGTTCTTTAAAAAATCCATAACAGCACAAGAGAAGTGAGATTTTCAGCCACGATTTCATAGTTCTTTTTTTTTCTTAGTAAAATGCTTGAAGCTTATTTCTGTAAAAGCAGTATATATCTATTTTAATATATATTTATATATATATATATATATATATAATATATATATTATTATATATATATATATATATATATATATATATATATATATATATATATATATATATATATATATATATATATTACAGTTAACACCACCGCTCACGGGCAGAGCCCTATTCAAGGAGGGGGAGTACTCAATTACTCAATTTACGTCTGAGTAAGTCGAAGCTAAATCTAAGAAGAGAAAAGCTCACATTCTATATATTTTTTAGGTCTATATTACCTCTACCTCAATTGGAGATGCAAGAAATATGTCTCTAACTTCATTTATGTTTGCACATCGTTTATTTATTCCTTATTGGCGCTAAAATATGTAACCAGCTATTTCTTTAACTTTTCTTTCACCTTTTCTTTAAATTTTCTAACATTTATTGAAATTAGGGTTACAGACATCATGATTATCAGCCTTTATATGACCATGTCTGCCATCATTTGTAGTTTCTACGATATTACTAGAGACAAATAAACTTTTGGTCGTACCAGCATCATCTAATTTCGCTGAAAAATCCTATTTTACTCCATCAGAGGAACATTCTTTCAACACTTTCTAATCACTTTCTATAAAATCTATTAGATCAGCGCAATTTGAAACAGCTTATTCAATAACCACAGATTTATCCTTAGATTTTATGAAAAAATAAGAGTTCATGTCAACTTCTAAATGTTTCTAACCAGCTTTGAATTGAAACTAATTGAATCCACTAAAAGTTGCAAGACATTCCGGTAATATCCATGCCTAACTACTTTCCTCCTAAATAAGGGAACATGAATCTTTTTGTGGAGTGCCTTTTTATATTTCAACATTTTAAAATTTTAGGTATTGTGTAACATTCCCAGTCCTTTCATCCTTGAATCTTAGTACATCAGTAAATATAATCCCACTCTAAACAGTAACGCCTTTTTCACATAATTCTGTTTTAATTTTTTATTTATTCTATGGTATCTGTATTTTTTTTGTTTATTTTCAAGTTTTACACTAACTATTAAACTAT
Source organism: Trachelipus rathkii (assembly GCA_015478945.1). Lineage (NCBI taxonomy): Eukaryota > Metazoa > Arthropoda > Malacostraca > Isopoda > Trachelipodidae > Trachelipus > Trachelipus rathkii. The sequence continues at coordinate 38,160 of JABUQX010037708.1, forward strand.
TATATTTTAATTTTCAAGCTACGTACTTCTGGTAGCTTCAAAATTTATCTGTAGAGTAAATATTTATTCCATTCATATTATAGTCTCCTTTCAATTTTAAGAATTATTTTTGAATTAATATTTTTGTTTAACTATGACTTTTTTATTTTTATTCATTCTATTTTTATTTGCATATTAATTAGTTAAATGAATTATTATTCATTATTATGATATTATGTTATTATTCATTTTATTAGTTAATTAGTTACATTATTATTATTATATGATTGATTAGAGTTATTAATGTATTATTATAATTATTACCAGTAATGTCCAATCATACTAAACTTTTATTTCTCTGCGTCGTGACGTAGATGCCCTATCTCTTTTTTAAATTCATTAGATAAGAAAATAAAGTTTCCAGTTAAGCATAATATACTTCCACGCTATTTGTTTCCATGTATACTCTTTCGTACATAATATATTAATATACAAATTCTAGTAAAGAAATAGCTGAAACGGGGTATATATATAATATATATAGTTCGAGGCTCAAAGGAAATCACTGTGCTTATTATTAACATTTCTATTATTATTAGTTATTATTATTCATATGTGATTATTATGCTGATTCTTATTATTATAGCATATTAATTTTGACTTATTATTTTATTTACAACTATCAGGCAAAAGAAATATATATGCTGACTTGAACCTATATCATTGTAGATACGCAATAATGAGTTTTAATCTGTTAAGTTAATCAGAAAGCGTAATTTCTTACTGTGTGAGTTCATCTGTAAGTATGAGTTCTTGCGTTAATTTTAATGTAATACGACTTTCTTTGTTTGAAAATTATAATATCTTCACTTGCTCACACTAGACATCGACATGGTAACGCATTCCTTTATAAGCTACAAAAGAGATTATATAGTTTAATGACCATACCTGGTATATTAAAGCTGAGTTCAACGATAATGATGAGAATGAGTACTTCTCCAGTATTAGTATCATTCTTGTATTGTTTAGTTGGTCTAAGTACCAGGTTGTATAACCCCATCAGTTATCAGATCAGTAGTATAATATTAGCAGGTATGACGTAAGCTGTATATATATATGATATGATATATACACTATATATAGTAACATATATATGATAGTATAGTTATATCAACGACTTTTATTATACGTAATATATATATATGTATATATTATATATAGCTAGTATATATCCATTCTAAATTTGTAGTGGGGCTCATTGAATCTTAAGACAGAAATTTCACTTCATGCGCTTTTCTTAATATCTGACGAAATAAACACGTAGAAATAATTTTCTAAAAGTGTACAAAAAGCTTTTTATATATAAGCGTCATAGAAACTTTATGATGGGATATGAAATGAATTGTTATTTCGGAAATTAATTTTCCAAAGGAAAAAGGGGATATATTAAACCATGGTGGTCGACGATTTTTTTATGAATATTTCTTTGTATTTAAACGAAATGTTTCTTTAGTCTCTCTGCTCTCTCTCCGACATGTCAGTCAGTCTCCTCTCTCTTCGTCTCTCTCGCTCTCTATAATACATATATATTATATTAGGTATACTAATAGTTTCCTTGCCTATATATATATATATATATCTCTAGCTTTAGTATACGTATATATATAAGAGTATTATATATATATATAAATATTTGTTTATATATAATACGTATATATGAGGTATAGGTATAAGGCACTATGTAAAACTTTAAGTCTTTTTTCTTTTCTCGAGGATTACTGCGACTCGAGTCCGAAAAGCAAAAGTATGAAGAGAACTGTTAAGCTTTAGCATATAGTCTCTTTTCTCAATAGGGCACCAGATTCAATCAAACTTCTTCAGTTCGTAAAATTACTGTTTTGGGATATTTGTGTGGAAAGGTTGGTTTCTAGAAAACGAAGACGTTAGGCGGAAACGTATAGTTAATTTCATTAGGCGAAAAGATTGAACGGATATAGGAAGGGTTCTTTTAAGTTTTGGTGTCCCAACCGCAAGATGGCCATTTTCTGTTACGGATGTAATAATAGGTAGCTGGCACAAACTTGTGCGCAACGCAGTTCTAATGAGAGTAGAAGAGAAGTGCGATCGTGACCACCAAACGACAGCAAGCTGTCTATTAAGTGTTACCACCTATCAGTGACCACACACCAATCTATCCAGATTGCTGCTAGTTATGGCACGCGATGAGGTGGTGGAAAACATAGTGGTGGGCAATGCTCGTTGGTAGAACTTCGTCAAGGCTCCCACCTCCACCCGGGCCGACCTTCGCCTTGACATCTCGGTGAAGCCCACATTATTTCCGTCATAATACATACATAACCACTTATAATATTATGATATATATACTACTATCTTAATATAAGGTAGGTATGGCGTGGTATATAGTATAGTATATTATAATACTAATTGATATAGCTATAGTAGTATATTAATACTTTATGAGTCATATAATATATATATTAATGCATAGTATATGAAAGAGATTGTAACAAACCACTAGATATTGTAAAAGAAGGTAAACGGGGAGATAAGGAATAAAATACACTAAGACTATAGTTAGAAAAGACTAACACGGTAAGGCAGTAGACGCAGTGGCTTGAACGTTTCGCACATGGAGCAAATATAGAGATATTCTTGGCGCTCGGCTCAGAGCTAGAAGCGAGCACGAGAGCTCTGAACGAGGGCGGCCAACCATGGATATCGTAATGAGCCGGAAAAGCAGTTATTATGGTCTTTTTTTTATGACACCTTAACAGTTTAGATGCTCTTTGTTTAAAACATATCGTCGACCTAAGCCCGGTCGTGTGGACCCTTTTAGACTGTTGGTTTAAATAGGAGGCTGAAGTGGTCTTTAAATTCCCTTATTTGTATTGATAACTGACTTGTGGATTGATAGCGTGGTGCAAGAGGTCGTCCTGAGGTGTCCTGTGCGTGTAGCGAGGCTCGCTGAAGGGGGCGGGCGTAGGGGCTGAAGTTCCTCTAACTAAGGACAAATGCGGTTTTAGAATGAGGTTATATAGCGTTGGGGTGAGGTAGTGTAGGTGATAGGGGGTAAGTAGTAAGTATAATATAATAGTAGAGTAGTATTATTTGTATAATCTATGATATATATAGTATAGTAGGATATAGTATATATAGAATATATTATATATAATAGTATAAGTGTATGTAATATAAGTAAGTTGTTCCGAATTCTTATATACGGGTAGAAAAAAATGTAAGAATGCCGCAAACACATCGTCTACCTTTAATTAAACCCCCACTTGATGGTAAGGAAGAACCGATAGAAGGTAAAGTAATACTTAAATCGTCGATTAGTACGGGGAATCGCAACAGAATTAGTGTAAATCTCTTTATTGCATTGTTGAAGCTCGCCTCCTAACAGGAGCTTTAATTGAAATTGGAACCTAAAAATAGGTATACAGAGGTAATAGGCTGCCGGGAAAATCATGTTATTTAAAAACGTCTCAATTTCAATTTTGTTCAATTCCATACCAGTTCGCTGCAAGTTCAAAGGGTTCTCCTCGATCGCCAAAAAAATTTTCCTCCAACCGCGGGGTCATAAATAAAAAATCGGGTGATGATGTATTTATTGTTAACTATTTATTCGGATAGTCAATATTCACAAGTTCTTGGAGACATGGTCAAATTGCTTAGACGGTTGTACAGGAAAATTGAGTTGGTTTTTTATATTTTGCTAACACCTAAGACGATTTATGTGTGTCTCGCGTGGCTCGTCGGCATATGGGTCTGTATGTTGGACGTTGTGTGAGTCCGTCAGATGAGGGGGAGTGTGGTGCTGGGAAAAAAAACTTGGCAATCTTTAAAGTAACATCCCGGCGAACAACGGCAAAACAAATGGAGGATATATACAGTCAGCGCATTGCCGGAAAAATGGATGTAAATAATTGAATAGCTACTGTCACGATAACTCTGTAATTTCGTTTTGCTGTCATCTGATGTGCTGAATATTAAAAAACCAATTATAGGGATTGTATTTATTGATGACCTCCATGAAGAATGAAAATTTTGTGTGAGGGTATTAATTGAATACTTTGCCGACTACGAAAGTAGTGATGATATTATGAAAAGCTAATATGTTCAATGTAAATTTTGGTTGATCCTACATAAAGGAATGTCAAGAATGCAAAAATGTGTATCTTTCCCAAATATACAAGCCTCATTCATTCTTTTACATCTTTGTATGATTCTTCTGCCTTAAACAGAAAATTTAATGACAAAGAAGATAGAAAGAAAACGGTACGAAAAATGTTCGCGACAAACATAAGTAGCAGGTTGTGACACTATGGCTTGGTGGGACTTAATGAAGCTTTGATGATACTTTGTATTTTTTCTTTTTTTTCTTCACGCGAAAGAAGAAACATAAAAGTGGGAGCACATCATCAGAGCAAGACAATAGACAGCGGGACTAAAATTGTAATTTTTTTGTGACAGAGACCCCCCAGAATTAAAATTATAAGTATATAGTAGATATATATAGTATTAGTATATATAGTATATAGTATATAGTAGATGAGTATAATGAGAAGCAAGTCATATAGATATATCATTATATTCTGTATATATACGTACGTATATATATATGATATATATATAGTAGTATCAATTATATATAATAAGTATATAGTATATATTATATATAATGACTATTATATATCATATATATATAGTATCAGGTGAGAAAGCGCAAGTAAGAATGGTATGGTAGATTTAGAGGCGTAGAAAGTCAAGGACAAAAAGTTCCATGAACCCTTGGTGGTCTCCAAACGATCCATGACGTGTTTAATTAATTTGTCTTCCGGCTATCGTTAAAATCAAGCTAGCGAAGGTCATGTTAAAGGAGTCCATAGTCCCAATAATATTCGGGCGACGTGCATGTTTTTCCCCTAAGCAGCTTAATCTCCAGCTTTCTAACAGCTATCTTAATAAAGCTATGCTGGCAGGGATGGTAAATACATTTTTGTTTTACTCTATGCTCCTGGTCTTTCTCTTTTCAATTTATTCATTATATATTACATATATCATCTACGGCTAAAACATTTTGTCCAGAATACTTACAACTCTAGCCTTACTGATAACCTATAATGTATCATATATAACCTATATGACTATAGTGATTAATATATATATAATATATATAATTTTAATAGTCGTGGAAACAGAATTCTTTGTTATAGTCATAACTTGCAGTTTAACATTATTAACTAACATTATGAATCACAGGTCCATCGTTTTGTGTTAGGTGAACTCTAAAATATCAAAATCATGTATTAATCATTGCCATAATGTGCAAGTATCATGTAGTTAATGCATCGACGATCCTTTGATTACGATCTAGTCAATTCACGGAATTAGAAGATCGTCTATAATTCATTATATTTTATATCATCGGGTAATGAATTCAATAGACATGCAGTGGCTGCCGTATTTTGGAGACTTCCCTTCTTTAAACGGTCTCATCATAGTTAAAGCATCTGTCTACGAGGCAAGAAGCAAGCTGTGTCCCCTTTAAATTAAACAATTTTCACGCTGATATTTCTATAACCACGTATGAGATATAAATTTTTATGATATTTTTTAACCAATTAATTCACTCATATTCCACCTTAGCAGTTGTTATTAATGAATAGTTTTTAAATTTTTTCCCATCAGATATCGTTTTCTGGAAATTACCGGCCTCTGGCTCTGACATCCACCTATCCCTTACAAGTCGTTATATAAAATATCGGTTATACTATCTATAGTAGTATATTTAATCTATTTTTATGAAGAATATTTTTTATATGTGCAGTAATTTAAAACTAAATAATAAGAAAACTATATACATATTGATAGAGGTATGATAGTTCAATGAAGTGTAGTGGATCTATTTGACATTTATTATCATTATTATTAATTATTAATTATTATTATTATTATTTTATTATTATCTTCCTAATGTTTCTAAGGATTGCGTTCTCTTAGTTGTATTAAAATTATCACTTTTAGATGTGTGTGGTGTGTGTGTGTGTGTGTGTGTGTGTGTGTGTGTGTGGTAGAAAGAAAAGGTGAAGAAGGGAGTGTGTTTTATTTGTTTGAAAATTGAAAATTTTGGAGCCTTCCAATTAGAAAGATATCGTAGAATTTTTCCATTAAGTAACGATACTTGGAAACAACGAGAATAGCTTTGGCCTTTAGATGATTTAACAATATTTAAATAGAGAATGAGTGAGTCCGTGGCAAATCTCTTCTTCCCTTCTTGGGATTTCTTTTTCGGGGAGGCGTTTTTGTTGCATTATGCCATTGGTTAAATTTTACCCGAGTGAGTCTAAAGTCTATCTCCGGCTGGCACAGATTGACAAAGTGTTTTGTTCTAGGGTACTATTGTCAATATTTTTAATTCGATATTTTTAATTATATATATATATAATAGGAGATATTTTTGAGATTGAAACGTGCAATATATATTATAAGGTATAGTAGCTCTATATAATATATATAGTATATATATATATATATATTATATATATATATATGCATATATATACGAGCAAGATAATAGTATATAGCTATATATATTAGCTATAGTATATATTACTATTATATATATATATTATATAATAGTATACGTAGTATATATATATATTATATAATAATATATATATATGATATAATAATATATATATATATATATATTTGAAATTGGAAAGTTAGTAAAGAGGATCGCTAATGGAGAGGTTAAATGTGGTGGGTGAATGAATAATAATACCCAAAAATCCTTGGATTATTTTTCTTTTTAAATTTCATTGCATTCTACTGTATA
>JABUQX010037708.1:50000-57500 GCA_015478945.1 Trachelipus rathkii
TATAATATATATATATATCATATATATATATATATATATATAACTATATATATATATATATATATATATATATATATATATATATATAATATATATATATATATATATATATATTATATTATATATATATATATTATATATATATATATATATTATATATAACTTATATATTATATATATATAATATATATATATATATATATATATATATATATTATATATATATATATATATATATTATATATATATATATATATATATATTATTATTATATTATTATAATACCTGTTCTCAGCGTTCTTAAACATCATTAATTCCTTCCTCAAACATTGGCACCCATTTGGAATTTTTAAACGTCAGTTTTTCTGCATATGTTTTAAAATGGCTTGATTTATGTTTCACTGTACTAAAATATCTTATAGTCTATTGCGAATCGTTTCCTATTTAAACTTTGAAATGTTTTATATAAAATTTGTTGATCCCTCCTCCCTATCTCTCAAGCTTGAAATTTATATATCTCCTTGTAAAAGGAGTCGAAATAAAAGTATGGCGATGCTAATCTTGAAATTTACTTAATTGTAATTAACCTTTTTAACCTTCACTATCGTACACCTGCCAATAATTTTGACCTATTTTGTTTTTTCTATTTTTTCTACCTTACTTCCATTTCAGTGTCAAAATTACTTAATAAATATTAATGCATCCTGAAAATACTTAATTAATAATAATAATAATAATAATAATAATAATAATAATAATAATAATAATAATAATAATAATAATAATAATAATAATAATGCAGGCAGATAGATGGAACCTTGCTTCTTGTAGTTTAAGAGTAATTTGAAATAAGTCCATTAATTAGAAGTTAAGTCTTAATTTGAGTAATAAAATAAATTGAACATTATTATCACACGCTGTTTTGCTTTTGTCTTCCTCGCGTTTACATCGACATTAGGAAGTTCCTCGCTGACTCTAATTTAGAACGAGAGTGACATTCATCAAGATATTCAATTATATCTCTAATAACAAGTGGGTATACAAGATATTAAATCTAATGCTTCGTCTGAGAAATATCTTAACACGTTTTCTATCTAACACGTTTCCGTCTTTATGTTTACTTAATTTAATTTGCTGTTAACACGGTGACAAGAAGGGAGGCGAGATTTCGAATCGTTCGTTGTTCATAATTATTTTTGCTGCGTCATTAGATAGATGGTGTTTCGTGTCTAGTGATTGCTTTTCGATTCATAAACTTTATTTGTTGGATATTTGTCTTGCTTTATTTGCAACTTTAATTTGGCGAACTTAAAAAAATTAATTTTGGAATTTTATTTTTATTTTATTTTTTTTTATTTTTTTTTTTTTATTTTTTTTTTTTTAATTTATAATTTCTGGTATTAAAGAATTTTATTGGCAATAGTCAGTACTCCCGTTTTGGCAGTTTCGTACTTATTAAAAAAAAAAAATTTTTTATTGTAAGAGAAGAGAATTTATATATATATATATATATATATATATATATATATATATATATATATATATATATATATATATATATATATATATATATATGTATATGATATCTAAAATAACAAAAAATCTAATTTTTTTTCTTCCTTATGTATAATAATATATTTCCTATATATATATATATATATATATATATTAGTGATGGATCGAATAACCGCAACCGCAAATGCGGAGCAACTGCACATATTTTGACAACTGCAACCGCAACCGAGTTTTCATGGTCTACAGCAACCGCGATTTGTCACTGGTCTTCACAACCGTAACTGCGGTTGTCAGGAAGTTATCTTTTTTAAAAATACTCTCTATGGAATCAAAACTTTCTCTCTCTCTTTAAAATATTATGACAAACAAGATTCGGTTTGTCTTTACTCCTCAAATAATTCTAAGATAAGACAACTTACTCAGTTTTGATTTTATACTATTGAAAAATGTATTACCTATTGGAGATTATTTGAAGAGATTAACTGAAAAGGTAAGCTTTCATTCGTCTATATCACAAGTAATTCCTCTTATTGTGTCGTTAAAAACTCTTCACAGACCTCAGATTTCGAGGCTGAAGAGGGAATTAAATCAGCTGTACAAACAATAAATTAGGCGTTAACTCGAAGATTTGATAATTTGGATAGAAATTTCTTGTATTCTATTGCAACATATCTAGATCCTCGATATAAAGGGAATTCTTTTTACAACTAAAGTAATATACTGTGTTTGAAGGAAGTTAGGAAGAAATAACGAATGTAGGGAACTTCTTTTCAGATATGGGGAAAGATAATTCTATTAACAGACATACTTAAAGATTTAACTGCGTAGATTTAAGCACCTTCAGCAATCCAAGCTCAAAAAATGTTTTTGAAATCATGAATGTAAATTTTAGTAAAAAAACATGACATAGATCAATAGATCATGGATGGACAAGGAGGGTACTCGAGAGGGTGGTTTGATGTACTGATTTACTGGCTTTTATGGTATGTAAAACATAACAATTTTAGTAAAAAATATGCTTGAATCAATACGATCAATAGATCATGGGATGGGGCTATGGAGGTCTGGAAGAGGATGGTTTGATTTAACTGCTTTAGAGTGGTGCTAAAAACGTCAAATTTTTTACGTATAACCATGAAAAGCATAAAAATTTAGTATAAAATCATATTTTTTAAAAAAATAAATTTTAAAATAATAAAAGTGATTGAAATTTTTGATGAAATAATAAAAGATATAAAGAAGCAAAAAATTATAAATTTTATTTAAAAGAAACCACACGAAATATAAAAGGTCACACTTAAAAGCTAAAAAATTATAAATTTTATTAAAAGAAAACAACACGTTTGCGTTCTTCGCAGCGATGGTTTTTTCGCGCCGAGTCGGGGTCTTGCTGACGAACCCACCTCGAAGGTTTCAACACCCATATTCGACCTCTAGGACCTTATAAACTATTTGACACCTCTATGGAACTAAACGAAATATTTACTAACTCGGTACCGCAACCGGAAGCCAGCACCGGTGTAGTTGCGAACTCCAACTCTCAGGTTCAGGATCTTTCTCCTCTCTGTACTATCCAAAATTTCAGCATTATGTTTTACTGCATACCCTGATCTCCTTCTACGAACTTATAACCCTACAATTCGAGATCTACGGGTTCAATAACATTTTATAAAGATACCAAATTTGTATATTATACCAAATATTTACTACTCACTAACCAGCACGGTGCTGGAAATCCGGGATCCGTAATCCTATTTGACTCAATCCCTTCCTCTATACCATCTCAAATTCAACCTTCTAAGATCATTTAAATTTTTTTAGGGGGCGCACGGGATACGTAACCTCGTCTACGAGGTTCGTACACCAACATGCACCCCTCCAAATTTTAACACGATACGATAAGCCTAACCCAGGAAAAGAGAGTAGCTAGACGCGGATGGTACAATAATACATTTTATCTTTTATACAAATTTTGATATGTAAATCCCTTATGCAGATATATATAATTTCCTTGCTAAATATGTACATATATTATATATATATATATATAATATATATATATATATATATATAATATATATATATATCATGGAAGTTTTGTGTGTATTAGATCCGATATCAAATTTTATTTAATTAAAAGTATTTTTTCTTTTCATCTTTTTGTGTAAACAAAGGAAAGTTTCTCGATAATTTAAACCAAAAAGGAAGTCTTTATTACATAACAAATCCTTACAGCGTAAAAACATTTTCTTGAAAAACGTCATTGAATTGCAGGCTAAACTAGTTAAAAAATGCTAATACCGTTTTGTAAATTCAACTTAATTGCACAGTTCTTATGCAAAATTTGAGCTTAAATTACCAAGATTTTAAAAAAATTTATGATTTTTTTTTTGCTTTTATTTTTCAACTATATATATACTGTATATATATATATATATATATATATATATATATATATATATAAATTTTGATAATGGTAAATCCCTTATGCATATATATATATATACTATATATATATATATAAATATATATACTTAGGGTGGTCAGCAAAAAATCAATTGTCCTAATTTTTTTTTGAAACCTTCTGAAAACTTTTATTACAATGAGAGTCAATTGCACTTTTTCCTGTCAGTTAAACCTGTTTCTCATTAAAAATTTGGAATTAGCAGCATTATTATTAGTTTTTGTTTTATAGTAAAAGGTAGGTTACAGTAATTTTTTTTTATTTCATAGGATAATAGTTGCAGAATATCCATCCTGATAAAAGAGAGAATTCTGTAAATCTGGATTTGTAAGAACAGTGCATGAAGTTCGATTCCTCAAAAGGGACATTTTATACAATGCCACAAAAACATTGGAACACAATTGCATCTGTTTTCCAGATGTTGCTTCTTCCCCCATTAAAAGGTTTCACTTAAAAGTGTTCTCAAAAGTAAATGCAGTAAAATCCAAATTGAAAATGAATGAGGTCAAATAACGTTTAAATACATTTTATTATTCCAAGTTGCGTTATAAAAAAGGATGCATTGTAAAAGAAGAATATTGATTATTATTTTCAATTATCAGATTAAGGTGGTAATGGCTTAGATAAGGTTGATTTTGAAGAGTTTGGAAACATTTTCCTACATTCAGATACAACTTGTAACAGAAGAAACTGCCGTTGTTCTTCGTCTTTCGTCATACAGGAATTGAAGTCCTGAATTAATTTTACCCCCCTTTCAGCTGTGTCATTGACTACCTTAAAGCAGTTTACTATTTTCTTAGCTTTTAAGTAATTGATTTTCACACCATACATCAAATTCTGTAGCAATTTCAAATCTCTTAAAAAATTTTAGTTAGAGGAGAATTAAATAATTCAACTTTGTCCAATAAATAATCCACTTGTTTTAGACAGAATGTTGCTTTTACATCTCTATCATCATCACAATCATCATCATTATCATTTTCTTCTTCGGACGTTAATTTTGGAGCCATGCTTTTTTTCCAAAGTAACATCGAAAAATGAGAATGCAACTTGCTCAGAGTTAAGAATACCATAGATGGTTTATCATTTTAGACAGTGCCTTGTCTGCAACCTCTTCATAAATTTTCCTGTAGTTAACAAGCGATTTTAATAATTGTAGTTCTTGGTTGAGGGGGAGGGGGTCAAATCACGCTTTTGCATAAATATTGATTATTATAAATAAGCAAATGTCTTCAATACCTTTTTTTCTAATGTTAATGAAAATCGATCCCGGAAAAGATATATTTTGAAGAATAAGTGGCCTTTGCCATCCATGTGGCGTGATGAATATCACCAGATACTCTTGAAAAAAATGTCTTTTGGAGGAAGACATCCTTAAAAAATAAACAAAGTTGGATAAATTCTTTATAATTATTTATCCATGGGCTGTTGATTTTTTAATTATTCGATAACAAAGTTTGAAATTGGTCCGAATTTAATATTTTATATCTAATATTTTCATCTTCAATACTAGTTTTGAATTTTGTCTCGTCTAGCTTACACCACCCAGTCCGAATTTTTTAAAAATATCTGGCTAAGGCCAGTACTTGTGTCTATTTTACAACAAGAAACTGCTTTTAGAATAACTTCTAAAATATGGTGGCGAAATGCCAAATATAGAAGATTTTTCTCTAATAATTGATCTAGCAAATCGCAGGCTCCCCTGAAGCGACCAGTATTTACTGCAGTGATATCAAAACACATTGTCTGGATTTTACCAACTGCCCCCCGCTGTTCAACAGCTGAAAATACAACTTTTGCCTGAGTTATTCCCATACTATATTCAAGCTAAGGAACTCCTATCAAGTGTTCTTCACCCCCACAACTAGTCAAAACCGCTACCCTCTCTACATTTTCTTCACTCAACTCAAAATATCTGGAAACAATTTCCCATCCCAATGCACAGCAGTTCCCTCTAAATCGGAATTCTTGAGTATTTTTGATAAGCTCAGTCCTTCGTTTTCGGAATCCCTTTCTGTGGAGTTGTATTACACTTCTACTTACAATTAAATTCAGTGGGTCATGGCTTAACGCCTCTGCAGTAACTGATATTATTCGAACTGCGTCTCTGTCAGACAATTTTTCAGTAATAATCTCTTCACTTCCTCTAGAGAACTTCCTCTTCTTTATTTCTGGCACTACTTCCTCCGTGTCTGGAAAATTATCCTCCATTTTCATATCTTCATATCCGGAAGCAATTTCCATCCTAATGCTCAACAGCTCCCTCTAAATCGGATTTTTTGAATCTATTTTTGATAAGCTCAGTCCTTCGTTTTCGGAATCGCTTTCTGCAGAGTCGTATTACACTTCTACTACAATTAAATTCAGTGGGTCATGACCTAACGCCTATGCAGTAACTGATATTATTCGAACTGCTTCAATTATTACGACCCTGATGGATGATTTTGATCTTTCTGATCCGTATACCGATGAGAGTGCAAGAATATTTTCAATGAAACCATTACCAAAACCAAATTGGATGAAAATTATCCTTCCATTTCCTCCAATTATTTGGGGATTGGTAATTACCACAGTAATTACCGTTTGTGTTTCTGGAGTAATACTCCTAAAATTTTCAGTGCAAGATAATCAAAAGGATACTTCATTTACGCTCCTAGATGTAATGGCATCAGGTCAACTAATCTGAACAGAGAAAAAAATAAGAAATAAATAAATTGTAATAAATAAAAGTTTTAGTTAATGACAAACTATGTATCAAAGTAGTATTAAATAACAAGAAAAAAAAGGAAATTTGAGGGAAAATCTGAAACTCCCCTACATTTTTTTCTTGATTTTGCCAATCTTGCCACTCAGCTGCTCGTCTCTTTTCTCTTCTTTGCTTTTACGAATTTCATGTCAATGTCTCCCATGCAGCCATGACGTCCTTTTTTCTCTGGAGTAACTAAAACTGTTTGTCTTCTTCTGTAGTGTTTTTTGGTACATGTCTTGATATGAGGCAGACGTCAATAGGAGTCATCAAAAGTTAACTTCAAATGCTATCTACTTCTTTTTTTTTTTTTTTTGTATTTGTTTTTTTTTTTTTTTTTTTTTTTTTTTTTTTTTTTTTTTTTTTTTTTTTTTTTCTTCTCCATAAAGTTATTTAAGGTTTGGCCAGCACAAGTCTTTGAAGTGGCTGATTGATATCTTAGCTCTCTTCCAAAAAGTTAGAACTTCCTGTATTGTAAGTCTTGCAGTTTCTCTCGTATGCAATTTTACTTGGCGTCATGATGTGTAATATAAACTGCGTAAAAGCTTGACAATTAGATGGCAACTTAATGCCAGTGATTTGATGAGACCATGTGGCCCAAATTAAAAAAGATTTTTCTTTCTTCCATGGCACTCAATGCTCACTGATGCTGTAGAAGAAAAAGGTGAGAATGAAACTTCAAGGCAACAATATTTCCTATAAAATAAGACAGGAATTAGGTTTCTAGGACAAATAATGTTTCATTTATATAGAAAAAACTACGATTTCCCCCCCC
>JABUQX010037708.1:65000-67391 GCA_015478945.1 Trachelipus rathkii
AAAGTGTTTATTAATAAATATAACTTATATAATATATATATATATATTAGATAGTAGTATATTATATATATAATATATAAATAATATATATATATATATATATATATAATATATATATATTATATATATAATAATATATTAATATATATATAGAATTTTGGAAATTAAATTTGAATTTAATGAGAATATCCTATAATCCTATATTTTGAGGACTTAAGTAAACTTTATTTAAGCCGTTTTCGGTTTTTGCGAATTTGTGCTAACGCTGGATAAGAAATGCTATCCAGTTTTTAGCACGGAATTTCGGGCATAATCGACAGATTGTTTGCAAAAATTTTGATCAGCTGTTCTAAATGGAGCACGTGGTTTTGGAAAGTAAAAAAAAAATTAAAAAAAAATAACAAATGGTTTTTATTACAAATAATTGAATTCAACTAACTGTGATGATAGTTTATCGATTGCGAAGAAACTTAGATTGTAAAGCTAATTTCATGAATGAAACATTCATCTAATCAACGAACTACTATCCTGCCGGCATCTGTTTTGTTTACATTTTTTTTCTTAGCATTTTCCTCAAAATTCGGTAAACACGGGAAAGAGCAACCTAACAGAATTTAGGAAATTAAACGTTTCGTTAGCATTTTACTAAATTTGTGCTAAAATTGACATAAACGAAGGACTTTTTAGGATTTTCCTAAATTTCGTTACCAAAAGTGCAAAATCGAAAACGCCTTTAAATAATACTGTAGATATGTAATACACTGTATGAATGCTACACAAGGCTACTATTATTTTTTGTTAAAAGACGGGCTAATGGGTTGTAAAATATTCCCTTCCAATCAAATTTTTTGCCCTCAAGAAGTAGATTAGTAATTCCGGTTCCGGCCTGGAATTTTTCAAAATTCCGGCCGGAACCGGAACCGGAAAAAAATGTCAAATTCCGGCCGGACCGGAATTCCGGTACACCTCTAGGAAAAACCTTTACTTTTCTTTTCTTTTCTTTATAATTATTGAAATATTTTACATGTAATAGAAATCAAAGATTTTCTATTATTAATATTAGAAATTATTATTGTAGTAGTCGCATTTCCTCTTTCGAGTTAGAGATCTCAAACCGTTCAGTTTTATTTTAGTCTAATAAATAGACTGCTAAAGTCACTTACTTCTTCGGACTTTTATCTTTTAAAACAAAAGGAAAAAAAATCGAAGGCCGTATAGAACTCGGAACCACTCCTGTCAAGTTACCTTCTCAATCGAGGGGTTGGTTTTCTTCTATATATATATATATATATATATATATAATATATATATATATATATATATATATATATATTGACCAAAGTTATGAAATAAGTATAATATATAGATAATAGATAATAGTATATATAATAATATAATAGTATATATACCTATATATAATAGTAATATATATGAATATATATATATATATAATATATATATGCCAAAGTTATGAAATTCATCCAGCTGCAAAATAACTAGTAGAAGGTGGCCGTAAGATGAAAACTATAAGTTGCCAAAGAGAGATGATAAAAACTATATGCTCAATGACTTCTTGTGGATATTGAAAAAACGAGAGTTGATTATTAGTATTATTATAATTATTATTATTATTATTATTATTATTATTATTATTAATTATTATTTATTATTATTATCTATTATTCATTATTAATTATTATTAATTGTTATTATTATTATTATCGGGTGAGGAGAGTCCGAAGTGTGAAATTATTTTGGATGGTGAGCAATTAGAATAAGTAACCGAGTTTAAATATTTAGGCTATATTTGGATGGAAAGGAAATGGATAATGCAGAGTGTAATAGGAAACTTGTGAATGGTAGGAAGATGGCTGGTGCAATTAAATCCTTGGTGAATGCAAACGGACTAAGTCTTGAGTGCGCTAAGCTTCTGCTTGAGGGTATAAATTATTATTATTATATTATTATTTATTATTATTATTATTATTATTATTAAAGATATTATTATTTTATTATTATATTATTATTATTATTAAGTTTCATTATTACTACTAAGTTTTTTTCAGGTGTGTGAAATATGTGCTCCTTTAAGATCTTCATTATTTCATTCGAGCAAAGTGAAACAAAGCTGTTTTGTGACTCATTTGACAGCTCAAACATTTTTCTTACTAAAATTGGATCTTATTTTCCGCACTTTTTCCCCTTTATTTTTCCCCTCGTTTCTTCCTTTTACTCACTTATTTAAACTTCACAGTGAATCTAATTTTTAGCGAATATATAGTATACTATATAGTACAGATATTATAGTATATATATATATAAAAAATAAACTCACACACATAAATATATAAATATATATATATATATATCTATAATATATAATAGATATAT
>JABUQX010037709.1:0-5000 GCA_015478945.1 Trachelipus rathkii
CAGTAATAATTCTTTAACCGTCCATAATATGTTCTTTCTTTCATCTTAATCTAATTGCGATTAATTATTGCAATATTTACACATCTAAAATATAAAGAACGAGGGATACGGACAGGCTGGACACCTTGGTGATGTTGCCGTTGACGGGATCTCGGTTGCTTTAAAGCTGTTCTTGAATCCAACTTTTTTGGGTTGGAGGATAGCTCAGTTGTATAGCGCCGGGCATATTGTCCTCACGCGCAACATGCGGTTGGATTCAATACCAGAGAACGGCAAGCTAAATTCTTACCTCCCATTATATGTTTCTTTTCTTTAACATCTGATCTAATTGCGATTATTATGCAATATTTAACATCTATATATATATATATATATATATATATATATATATATATATATATATATATATATATATATATATATATATATATATATTTATTTTATATATATATATATATATATTTATATCTAATTGCGATTATTATGCAATATTTAACATCTATATATATATATATATATATATATATCAGTAATAATTTTAGTATTACATTTCCTATGATCTTGCATTCAATTCACAAAATAATATTTCAATTCCTTCACCAAATAAGAATTAACACAATCTTTCCTATATAATTTATAAAGAAAAAAAGCCACTTTGACTGCTTTTTGAAATCTTTATTTACCAGTGATGGGACAATTTCAATTTTTTATATAAAGTTGTTAATATATATAATGCAATATCTTCATTGAAATAAAAGGACTTAAACATTAATCTTCTATTAATTATATTTCAATTACTCTTTTATCATGCTCTATTCAACTTTCAAACAAACATATAGTTTATTTTACCAAATACAAGTTAGGAAATTCTTCTTATATATATTTATAGAGACGAAAAGCAATTTTCAGTACATTTTTGAAAAAAATTCTACTAGTAACAGGACGAATTTTGGTTACTTATACAAATTTCTTAATAAATAATGCAACATTTTCATTGATATCGTTGAATTAAAAGCTTTTCTGTTATTAATAATTTGAAATTACTTTTCCTTCGAGCTTACTTTCAAATTTTAAACGGACAAATCGTTTCCTTCAACAAATAATTTAGAAAAACTTTCTTATATAAATTTGTATAAACAAAAACCCACTTCAGAGTACGATTTAGGAAAAAAATAACCCATTTACGGTACTAATATATATATTAATATATATATATATAATAAATACACTTATATAGAGTAATATATAAAAAAAAAATATATATATATAATATATATATATATATATATATATATATATATATATATATATATATATATATATATATATATATATATATATTTAAAAGTTCAAACCTCACGGGCATAGCCCATTTAAGGAAGGGAAATTTTTTAAAAAGTTGTTTCATAGAATCCGGACTCCATTGCGCAAGTAGTAGGTGGAAGTGTGAGAAGTATTTTGGTAGATTGTGCAACTGCTGTGAAAAATGTGCAATGATTTTGAAATAATGTGTTTTAGCTTATTTTCTCATCTATTTGTTCCCTACCTGAATCGTTCTAGAAATGAAACCAAGATACCGCTTCACTAATTAGGTTGTCAATGTTATACTCAGTTATAATGAGTTTAAATTTTTTTTAAATGTTCTGATTTGATTAATTTTCTTATTCTAACTTGGTGCAAAATGCAAGGAGAGATAGATGATATATTGTGTTTCAACATTTGATACTCAGAGTTGAAATGAAAAGATCAAGTAATAAGAAATATATAATATATATATATATAATATTATATATATATATATATATATATATTATTATATAATATATATATATATATATATATATATATATATATATATATATATATTATAATATATATTATATATATATAAATATATATATATATATATAATATATATTATATATATATAATATATATATATATATATATAATATATATATATATATATATATTATATATATATATTATTATATATATATATATATAATATATATATAATATATATATATGTTAAACGAAAGAACATATAATGGGATGGTAAAGAATTAACTGCCTTCCTGGTATTGAAACAACCGCAGTTACGTGTTTAGGACAATATGTCAGGTGGCTCTAGACTCAGCTAAATCCTCACCCGCAAAAAAAGTTGGATTCAAGAAACAGTTAAAAAGAACCGAGTTTTCCCGTCAAGGCGACCATCACAGTGTCCAGACTGTCCTTCCCTCGTTCTTTATTTTTTTAGATGTTAAATATTGCATAATAATCGCAATTAGATAAGATGTTAAAGAAAGAACATATAATGGGAAGGTAAAGAATTAACTGCCTTCTCTGGGATTAAACCACCGCATGTTGCGCGTGAGACATATGCTGTGGTTCTAATACAACTGAGCTATCCCTCCAACCCAATGCGGAAGGTTTAATCCAGAGAAGGCCGTTAATTCTTTACCTTCGAATATTAATGTTTCTTTTCTTTAACATCTATCTAATTGCGATTATTATGCAATATTTACACATCTAAAATATAAAGAACGAAGGATCAGGACAGGCTGGACACCTGGTGATTTCGCCTTGACGGGAATCGGTTGCTTTATAACTGTTTTTGAATCCAAACTTTTTTGGGTTGGAGGATAGCTCAGTTGTATAGCGCCGGGCAATATTGTCCTTACGCGCAAACATGCGTTGTTCAATCACAGAGAAGGCAGTTAATTCTTTACCGTCCCATTATATGTTCTTTCTTTAACATCTTATCTAATTGCGATTATTATGCAATATTTAACATTTAAAATATAAAGAACGAGAGATAGGACAGGCTGGACACCTGGTGATGTCGCCTTGACGGGAATATATATATATATATTATATATATATATATATAATATATATAATATATATATATAATATATATATATTATATTATCGTAATAATTTTAGTATTACATTTCCTATGATCTTGCATTCAATTCACAAAATAATATTTCAATTCCTTCACCAAATAAGAATTAACACAATCTTTCCTATATAATTTATAAAGAAAAAAAAGCCACTTTGACTGCTTTTTGAAATCTTTATTTACCAGTGATGGGACAATTTCAATTTTTTATATAAAGTTGTTAATATATATAATGCAATATCTTCATTGAAATAAAAGGACTTAAACATTAATCTTCTATTAATTATATTTCAATTACTCTTTTATCATGCTCTATTCAACTTTCAAACAAACATATAGTTTATTTTACCAAATACAAGTTAGGAAATTCTTCTTATATATATTTATAGAGACGAAAAGCAATTTTCAGTACATTTTTGAAAAAAATTCTACTAGTAACAGGACGAATTTTGGTTACTTATACAAATTTCTTAATAAATAATGCAACATTTTCATTGATATCGTTGAATTAAAAGCTTTTCTGTTATTAATAATTTGAAATTACTTTTCCTTCGAGCTTACTTTCAACTTTTAAACGGACAAATCGTTTCCTTCAACAAATAATTTAGAAAAACTTTCTTATATAAATTTGTATAAACAAAAACCCACTTCAGAGTACGATTTAGGAAAAAAATAACCCATTTACGGTACTAATATATATAATATATATATAATATATATATATATATATATAATATATTATATATATATATATATATATATAGTATATATATATATATATAATATATATATAATTATATATATATATATAATATATATTATATTATATATATATAATATATATATATATAATTAATGATATATATAATATATATATATATATATATATAATATATATATATATAGTATATATATTTAAATATATATTTTTATATAAAATTGTATAAACAAAAACCCTATTTAAAAGTTCAAACCTCACGGGCATAGCCCATTTAAGGAAGGGAAATTTTTTAAAAAGTTGTTTTATAGAATCCGGACTCCATTGCGCAAGTAGTAGGTGGAAGTGTGAGAAGTATTTTGGTAGATTGTGCAACTGCTGTGAAAAATGTGCAATGATTTTGAAATAATGTGTTTTAGCTTATTTTCTCATCTATTTGTTCCCTACCTGAATCGTTCTAGAAATGAAACCAAGATACCGCTTCACTAATTAGGTTGTCAATGTTATACTCAGTTATAATGAGTTTAAATTTTTTTAAATGTTCTGATTTGATTAATTTTCTTATTCTAACTTGGTGCAAAATGCAAGGAGAGATAGATGATATATTTTGTTTCAATATTTGTATACAGAGATAAAAAAAGAGAGAAAAAAAATATATAAAAAAAATATATATATATATATATATATATATATATATATATATATATATATATATATATATAATTATATATATATATATTATATTATATATATATATATATTATATATATCATATATATATATATATAATATATATATATAATTTTAATATATATATAAAAGAAAGAACATATAATGGGAAAGTAAAATTAACTGCCTTCTCTTGGATTGAACAACCGCATGTTGCGCGTGAGGACAATATGGCCCGTGCTATATACAACTGAGCTATCCTCCAACCAAAAAAGTTGGATTCAAGCACAGTTATCAAAGCAACGGTTCCCGTGGGTACCAGGGTGTCCAGCTGTCCTGTTCCCTTGTTCTTTATATTTTTAGATGTTAAAATATTGCAATAATAATCGCAATTAGATAAGTGTTAAGATAGAAATTTTGAAGGTAAAAGAATTAACTGCATTCATATTGGACTGAGCCCCGCATGTTGCGCGTGATGACAATATGCCCAGGTGCTATAACAACCAGAGCTATCCTACCATCCCTGATCTTCACTTTCATTTATCACGTGATTTTACTAACTCCATACCAATACAAATAATTTTTATATGAATTTATAAATTCAGAAAACCACGTTGAGTACATTTTTGAGCTTGTTATACCAGTAATAATGATATCATCTTTGATGATCCACTCCTATTTTCATGACTCCATACTACATTTTTT
>JABUQX010037709.1:10000-13091 GCA_015478945.1 Trachelipus rathkii
CAAAAACGTTTAATTACGGTGGGGGAGGGTCTTTATTTGTGGTAAACTTGAAGAAATAGAATTTAGAGATAAGGTCATCGAGGAACCCAGGATGGTAACTGTTTAGCAGTATAAGGAGAAGAATTTAAAGTTAATAAAAGGTCAAGAAGGTTGAATTCATCCAAGACAATTAGGGATATGGGTAGGGTGCTTCACCATCTGTTCATGGTTGTTCTAAATAAAGAAATGGAAGACAAATTCATTGACTGTAACTTGAGAACTTGGGAAAAACCTCTTACTGTGGTGAACATTGAAACCATCAAAACTGATGAATTCTGAAAAGTAGGAAAAAAGAGAATGTGCTTTATTTTGGACTTTAAAAAAATCAAAGAATTTAGGATAGTCAGTATAGTTAGGAGATGAATAAACATAGCAATTAAATTTTATAATAGACTGACAAGAGATCCTAAGCCACAAAGTGGAAAATTCGAAAGATTCCAAATTTGAAACATGGTAACAAATAATGTCGTTGCCAAAATTTGCACAGCATCTGCCTTTGACTGAAACTTGAGGATGGAGAGAGCAAAAGGAAACAGAATGGGATTTTGTTGCCGGAGAGTTTCGGCCAAGGAAATTAGGCGAATTTTGAAGGAATAAAGGTGGTTTTCAGCAAAGTGGAAATTAGAATATATATACTTCGTATGTTGCAGAAATTAATGAAAATTAAGACCAAGCAACAAAGCATACCGGTGGCGAAGTTCTGGTAGCACCAAAATCATCATCCGAGGCCCTCCATCAACTTTTTAAGCATCTCTTAGAAAGTTTACTGCTTCGCCATTATTTTTTAACTTGTTAAAAGAAAATATTCAAGTGTGTACTAGTAAGCCTGTGAGATATATGTGAGGAAGGAAGAAGATGATGGGAGTGTCCCCAAACTTTCAACCAAGCACTCCAATATATGGTTTAATGCACGCTAGAAATACACTCTGTGAAGGAGAAGCACGAAAAGGATAAATCAAAAACGGCAACGGACTGCATAGTGATGCACAAGGCATACCCTAACACTCTATGAGAATGTCCAAAAGGATACTTGCATCGCTTCCGAAGTCATAGGTTCTTCTTATATATATATATATATATATATATATATATATATATATATATATATATATATATATATATATATATATATATATATATATATATATATATGAGACGGAAAATATCGATCACCAACTGGGGTGTGCCCTGTAGGGTACTGCAATAACTTCTAATGTCGCAATCTTTCTTTTTATATATATATATATATATATATATATATATATATATATATATATATATATATATATATATATATATATATATATATATATATATATACTATATATATATATATATATATATAGGTAATATATATATATATATATATATATATATATATATATATATATATATATATATATATATATATATATATATATATATATATGTATATATATATATATATATATATATATATATATATATATATATATATATATATATATATATATAATAATATATATATATATAACTATATATATATATATATATATATATATATATATATATATATATATATATATATATATATATATATATATATATATACACTGTATATATATATATATATATATATATATATACGTGTATATATATATATATATATATATATATATATATATATATATATATATATATATATATATATATATATATATATATATATATATATATATATATATATATATATATATATATATATATATATATATATATATATATATATATATATATATATATATATATATATATATATATATATATATATATATATATATATATATATATATATATATTTACAGAAGATAAACACCACCGCTCACGGGCAGAGCCTAATCTAGGAGGGGGTGTACTCAATTTACGTCCGAGCAGGACGGAGCCAAGCCCAAGGAGAGAATAGCTCACATTCTCCCACCCGACCAGTTGCGAACCTGGGACCCTCGCTTTGTTTGGCGAGTGCTCTCCCACTGAGCTACCGGGTGGCTTTTAGTATAAATAAATATAAAATACAAAAAAAAAACATATACATATACATACATATTTAAATACATACATAAATATAATATAATATTATTATCATTATTAATAATATTATTAAAAACTAAACACTATATTTCAAACACAAATTCAATATATTTCACTATCAATCACTACTAATCACTGTATTTTAATATTGTTATTATTATTACTATTACTATGCTACTATGATTTAACACTAATATTAATATGTTCTACACTATATTTCACTACTATGCACCACTACTCACTATATTAAATATTATTATTATCACTTTCACTACTGTCACTATTATTATATGACCAGCATTCACGAAAAATTAATGAAAGGGTGGGTTTTAAGACCCATACTTCCAGAGGAAGAGAAGTTGGTAAATTTTCTTCAAACGACTCGACGATTGCCATGGGAAACGTAACTTCACATTCTACAATGTATTATTTTAAATTTCTACTTTATAATTTTATTTTTGTATTCAATAATTAATTTTCCAAAATAGCCAAAAGTAATGATTTTAAAATTTTGCAGCTCCTCGAACCCAGATTAGATATGAAATAAATTTAAATGTTTAAAATTTTACATTTTTAAAATCCAAAATCGAAATTTTTTTCTTTTTAGTTAGTTGACAGTCACTTTGAACCAAAGTTTCTTTCTCTCTCTCTTTCTTCTTAAATTCTTCAGTACTAGATTCTCAACCGCTTCAACACTTCAATAAATCATCTCGGCTATCCTTCTTCTTTCCAAATTATCTCTCTTCCTGGTCCTTCTGTATTTGGCTTCCATTAGTTCCATTGCGTCCACACGATAGTAAACATATTCAAAAATATATATATATATATATATATATATATATATATATATATATATATATATATATATATATATATATATATATATATATATATATATATATATATATATATACTGCTTATATATATATATATATATATATATATATATACATATATATATATATATATATATATATATATATAT
>JABUQX010037710.1:5000-7500 GCA_015478945.1 Trachelipus rathkii
TTAAATTAAAAGAGTGTTTTTTTGCCTGTATTTTTGAGAGGTACGAGCCTGTGTTAAGTAATTTTGAGAATTTCATCACTGGTTATTCAATACTGGCGATGATGCTTACACTTTTGTTTAACTTTTACATAATCTTCATTTACTACTATGTACTGTATTCCTTCAGATGACCTATTTTCACAAAAAATAAGGAGAATTTTATCATAACTGCATAATCTGAAGAAGATCGATAATTGTTATTATAGTATTGCAAGGGAGGTACGAGATGAATCATTTCTGATATATATATATATATATATATATATATATATATATATATATATATATATATAGTATAGTTGTTATTTATTAAATATAAATATACATATATAATATATATATTAGGTTATATATATATATATATATAAATATATCATTTAAATATAAATTTATATATATATATATTAGTGGATGGGACGCATTAGAGCAAATTTGGCCGATGACGATGACGATTAGAGCAAAATTCTCTCTCTTCCCCTGAAGATTCTTTTTCACGATTAATTGAAAAACTATTTAAAATTCTCTCTCTCTCTCTCTCTCTCTCTCTCTCTATATATATATATATATATATATATATATATATATATATATATATATATTTTTTTTTTTTTTTTTTTTTTTTTTTTTATATATATATATATATATATATATATATATATATATATATATATATATATATATATATATAAGGCTGTAGACAGGAGGGTCAGGGGGTTCAACCTCCCGAAATTATTTTAGCGATCAAAATTTTTGATTCCTTAAGTCTCAATAATAATAATAATAATAATAATAATAATACACACACACACACACACACACACACAAATAATAAAAATAACAATAACAATAATAATAATAATAATAATAATAATAATAATAATAATAATAATAATAATAATAATAATAATAATAATAATAATAATAGTTAATCAATGAAAATGAAAAGTATTTATTAATGGAAATGAGGAGACATGTTTGTGGTCCGTAACGATTTCTTAGGTCAAGTGGCTGTTTCTCATACATGTATAAAATATTTAGACCAGGGACTTAAATGTAAGGTTTCCAAGTTTGCAGATGATAGCAAATTGGCTACCCTCAATAAGGATTAATGATGATGTATAAAGATTTAAAAGATAAGGAGGGAGCTGTAATCGTTGATGGGATGAGAAGGTTCATTCCTTCTTCAGATAAATTTTTCTTTCCTCATTCATTCCTTCTAAATCTTTCTTTTCTCATAATCCATGGTTCGATCGTGCTTATTCTCTGGTCATTCAGGCTAGAGACAGTGCCTATTGAGTGTGGAAAAATTCTCGTTCTCCTATCACTCTCGCTAATTTTCATTCAGCTAGAAATCGTTGCAGGGACATTCTTCACGAGCAGTTAGCCATCAAAGGAAAGTGTGCCAACCCTCCTTTGGTTCTCCTACTGACAAATCTTTCATCTCTAGCAACTTCTGTAAATCTGCCTTCCTCCTCTCTTATCTCGAACTGGATCATTGTGTTGTTAATTTCCAACTGGAAAGGGATAATCTCTTCGGTCCCTAGGCTCAACTATATTCTCTATGTCTCAATACAAGCACTTTCCCTCCTCAGTGTTGGAAGCTCACATGTCCAACCTATTCGAAAAAAGGAAACTCTGATCCTTCAACTATCGCCCTATAGCCTTCACTTGTATTCTATCTAAGATCTTTGAAACCCTTCTCAACCTCGCTTCTAGATCACTGAAACTCAACTGATCGCCAGTACACCATGTACCTAAGTTTACTGGCTTATACATTCTGTCAAAACCGATTTATGGTTTTTCGCTCTTAGGAACTACGGGAGACTTGGGTGGTGGCGCCGCTGGACATATCCAAAGCATTTGACCGAGTATGGCACGTCACTGCTCTCAAGCTCCCTCCTTTGGGTTTCCTCCTTCTTGCTTACTTATATCTAGCTTTTTTTAATCTCTCAATATCGGCTGTTGTTGATGGGGCGATTCTTCTTCTTCTTTCAATAGTGGTGTTCTCAGGGTTCTGTCTTATCTCCTACTTTATTCCTACTTTTCATTAATGATCTTCACCTGCACCTCTAACTCTATCCACTCGTATTCGATGACTCGACCCTTCATTCTTTAACTCATATCAATTCTACTCCCACTTTTACTTCTGGAATTGCCTCTCGTCTTGATCTTTCCAATTTTATTCTCGCTGATGGATATAAATAACTTTGTGAAATTCAATTCTTTAAAAACCCAACTTTTACAAATCTCCTTCTCCAAAATACCTTCTAACTTTCCTATCTCTTCCGACGGTTCTGTCCTCTCCTGTTGACAATATAAACATCCTTGGCCTTAACATGAACAAAAATGTCTTGGAAACCTCACATCACAACGGTTGCTAGGGCGGCCTCAAAGAACTGGAAGTTCTGTTTAGACTGTGAGAATTTCCTCCTTTTCTCAGTTGCTCCACTATACAAAGGCC
>JABUQX010037710.1:12500-35135 GCA_015478945.1 Trachelipus rathkii
CAGATGATGTAGAGCTTTGCGACTGATTCGATGTCAGCCGTTGACGCCGCTGATACGGAGTTTCTCTGGGTCTCCTAGTACGGGGACGACCACGTCGCTCTACTACGACCGCGGATGTTTGATCCACAATATCCGGATCCACATCTCCAAACCGAATCGGAGAATAACTCCCGACTCTAGGGACAACAACTTCGCTTGGCACCTCCGGGACAATAGCAGAATTGTCCTGAACTTGTTGTTCGTGGGAACTTGGCCCCACCTCCGAAGGATCATTGGTCGGTTGTTCCGGGACTGGTGAACTGCTCATTTCCTCACCACTAACCTCACTCACCACTACCATTTCCTCTACTACTTCCACTATCTCTTGGACTACCCCTTGGATAGCTAGCTCTGGTGTTACTGGTGCTACTACAGGTTCCGGAACTGAGGAAGATGTTTCTGCCCCTACCAACTTCAACTCCTCGCCGAAATACCCCAGAGCTCGCATTTTGATGAATATCTGGCTCAAATCGCAACCTGGGTGTAACCCATCTCTCAAAAATCCCTGCTCCCCCAGGGTATACACTCTTCCTTCCATAAAATTTTTAACATTGAGCTTGTGACCCGGCAATCCCTTTACAGCATATATAACCGGAAAAGAACTCTTTTGGTGCCATTGTATGGTATCTCTTCGAAGCTGCCGGATGTGAGCATGCATCTTTGTAGCCTGCAAATGCAGAATCCGATCGGAATATTCAGGTGCATGATTATATATATCTTGCACTCGTTTGGGATAATTCAGTACCAACTTCCGATTATATTCCACCAAGTCAAGGAATGGTGGTATCCCCAAAATGACTTGCATTTGGGGATTGAGACGAGCACATTTTTGGGAAAATCTCGAGAACCTTTGGGCAAAGTCCTCGATTTGAAAGGAAAAATTAGCCGTATCTACCCAATATCCCTCAGGTCGACTGAATGGCCCCGGAACAGATAACCGCGTCTGATTATAAGCTTCCGGAATTATTGTAAAAATTATCAAATGTGTATAGTCAGGCTTTACTATCATGTGAGCCATATCACTAAACCAAGCCAGCTTTTTCCCCGGGTATGACTCAAAAACTACGGTGGCCCCGGGTAATAAGTCCTCAGTGTATGCATTCTTAAGATCACGCACCCACGAATGGCCCAATACCAAAATCTGAAAAAAAAAACCATTTATATTAATCAGTTTAATAAATTTTTCTATTTGCTTTGGTTTCATTTAGTTAATTATTTTGAACCCCCCCGGGTATTAGTTTATTTGTCTAAATCGTTATTTGTATGATTGTTTTGATTGTTTTTCTTTTATGTCTAATGTTTTTGTTATAATTTATGTATGTTACATTGTCTACTAAAAATTTATTGTTTTTCATTTATTTAATGTATTTCCTTTATTTAGGTGTTCATATTATGTATTATTGTTTTTCGTTTATGTTTATTGTTTCCATTATTATTTATCTCTGTTATTGTCTTGTTCAATTACGTGTCTTCTGTATTTGCATTTATTCTATTGTATTTTGTTCTTTTTATGTATGCTGTTGTGGTGTGTTTGTTTTCATTTATTTTGATACTTTTCCTTGTTATGTTTATTTATATTTTTTTCTTTATTTAATTATTTTGTTGTTGTTATTATATTTTTTTTCATTTTAAATTGTTTTAGTTACTATTAAGTATTTCATTATTATTTTCTTATTATTCCCATTTAGAATTATTGTTTTTATTATTCTTTTGTTTTATTTCATGTTTGTTTTTTTTCTTGTCATTTTTTTATTTTTTTTATGTACATTTATTTTTATTTAGATTGTTATTTCTGTCACTTTTATGTAAATTTTTTTTGTCATTTTCTTTTATTCTTTGTTGTTTTTATTTCCATTGTTAGTTTGTTGTTGTTATTATTTATATGTATTTTGTTTTTGTTTTTGTTTTGTTTTTATGTTTATATAGTGTCTTTATTATTTTTCATTATTTTGTTGTTTTTCGCTTTCGCTCTATCATATACGGGAAGACTAACGGTAAGTCTTGACATAACCCTCTCGATCGAGTATATGGACGCTCACTTTCCGTTCTTTGTGATTTCAATTCAGCTAATCTATTTATAAATACGTTATTACTTCCCTCAAATCCCTCAAACGACAACTCATCAGCAGGAGGGAAGTTTTCTTCCTGTCCATTATGTTCTATATTTAAATAATTTTCGGTTTCCATTTCTTCAGAAATAGGCAACCCTACTACAGGGGTAGAATATGCCTGAATATATTCCTCAAACACTCTATTTGTTGGTAAAGATTCCCTAAAATCCTCTTGTGGAGCTTGCAATGACTCCCAACGACTCTCTGCTTCTTGTATTAATTCGGATGTATCCCACTGTAAATATTCATTGACTTCTTCTTCTTCAGCTGATTTTACTACATTACTCAAATCTCCGTGTGATCCGTTTTCCTTTTCTCTTTCAATTATCTTTTCCAATTCCAAGTTAATCTTTTGCTGTTCTTTTATTAATCCTACAAAACTTTGTTTAACCTCACTTAATATTTTGTCGTCAATGGTAAAACCCTCGAAAGAGTCCTCGTCATCACTGTCATCATCCTCCCATTCTAACTCCTCTGTTGCGAATGCTTCATGTTCGGTTTTCTCAAGTTCGAAAACTTCTTCCACTTCTTCTTCTTCTATTTCTGCTGCACCCCCACCCATCGCATATCTTTGAAACACTGAATTATTTGTTAAGTACGCAGGAGGCATTTTCCAATGTCGCAACTGCCGATGATGAGCCTTATATTGCCTTCCATCCTCCGGAGATCGTAACACATATGTGACATGATTGTCATTTACTTTTACAATTTCATACGGCCCATGATACCTAGGATCAAATTTATTTTTCGTAAGATTTCCAGGGAGATGAGCCTTTAAACCTACCATTTGATGGACTTCATACGGAACGAATCTAACATGACTTTCCGTCCAGCATTCTTCCTCCACAGGTAAAGGGAGTCCAGTTCTTAATTCATGTGCCTTTTTCAGGATATTTTCACAAGGAGTCAAGTTCGTTTCCGTATGCGTTGTATGATTATAAACTAACAAGACCTGTGCCAATTCTTCATCCCATTTATTTGACTTCTTTACTGACATTCTCAGATATTGACTCAGGGTGCGATTTACCCGTTCGACCGCGCCGTTAGAAGATGGTGTATACGGAGTTGTTAGTACATGTTTTATTTGTTGTTTCTTTAAGAGTTCCTCGAACTCTGGTCCAATGAATTCTCTACCGTTATCGGTAAGAAGCCGCTCAGGGAACTTTTGCAAAAATGGCAGTATTCGGTGTTGGAATGCATTTGCGACATTTATACTCTGTTTGTTTCTTATTGGAACAGCAGCCACCCACTTCGTGAAATGATCCACCATCACTAACGCATAATTGTTTCCCCTGGTAGAACAGGGAAATTGGATCAAATCCATTGCCACTAATTCAAATGGTCTGGAAGTTACGATCTTAAGAGTGGGCGGTACATAGAGAATGTTTGAGATCTTACAAGCTTGACACTTATTACAGGTGGTGGTAATATCGTTACAAATAGTTGTTATCTTCGGGTGCCATATCCAATTTATCAATAAAGAATGCAATT
This sequence comes from Trachelipus rathkii, assembly GCA_015478945.1. Classification (NCBI taxonomy): domain Eukaryota; kingdom Metazoa; phylum Arthropoda; class Malacostraca; order Isopoda; family Trachelipodidae; genus Trachelipus; species Trachelipus rathkii. The sequence continues at coordinate 16,142 of JABUQX010037710.1, forward strand.
TCTGCTTCCCGATATGGGCAAACATCCAATGAGCTTTAATAGCCACTTCCGTCAAATAAGTTTGGGGGACAATGAGAGCGAATTCTCCCGTAGAGAACTCTCTATACAAATGATCATTTATAAAATAGATATATTTACTTACGCGAGCAAATGGTTGTAACGGACCATTAAACGGTAATTTTCTTACAATGGCACTCTTCAATCGTCTCAAAGTATAATCCGATCTCTGCATCTTTCCAATATCATCGTGCTCGATTTCCAAAGGATCTATTATGTTATCTGAATCTATTATGATATGATGAATTTTTGGATCATCCGGTATCTCGATCTCTACCTCCCCACCGGTGTTTTGGTTAACCAGGGGAACCTCTTTGTCAACTGTGGGTGATATTTTCGCAACTTTGCCTTCCTCCTCCATTGACTCATCCAACAAAATCCTTTCCTCAAATTTTTCCGATGTTACCACGTTAGCACTGATCACTTCTTCCTCTTTATTTAGCGGCTGCATTGGAAGGCCCACCAGGAGATTGTAATGGACTCCTCCACGGCACAAAAGATGAAAAATACTTTTCTCTGTATCCAATCCAAATTTTAAGGGTTTTGTATCCCCATAATACATCCAAACTTGTACTTTATACAATTTCGTAAATGCCAATATGGCTTGAGTTATTGGAAATTGACCCGCCTGTTTCATTAACTGTAATCTTTTTGTTATTTGCCTAGATTCTTTCCCCGCGGGTAACCCATATGCATTCCTATTTTCCAATAGCTCCTTTGCAACCTCCTGTCTTACTTTTAAATGATGTTCCATCGACCCATACAACCCCACCGAAAAAGCCTGGAAAAGCGAATCTCCTCCTCCAGGAATCTTAATTTCTGAAAACCCCCCAGGGATGGCGTCTACTAGCAATGCTTCATACTCTTCGGATGTTTCTCCTACAGGAGATCTTGATAAAGCGTCAGCCACGACGTTTTCTTTACCTGGAATATAACGCAGCTCATAATCAATGTCGTTAATTTCCTCGAGCGTGCGAGCTACCCGAGCATTCACCAATGGCATACTGTGCAAATATAAAAGTGGCTGATGGTCAGTAAAGATGACCACTCTTATTCCATATAGGAAAGGTTTTAATGCCCTCACAGCCCATCGTATAGCAGCTACCTCTTTTTCCGTTGTACTGTAGCGTTGTTCAGCTTTATTGAAAGTGGTTGAAATAAAAGCGATAGGACGTTCTTCACCAGATTGTGTCTGAGCGAGACACGCCCCTGCCCCGACATCAGAGGCATCCACATATAATAACAAGGGTGCTGCTTTCTCTGTACGATCTGGGTACGACAGGATCTGTGGCGATGTAAGTGCTTCCTTTAATGCCTCAAACGCTTTCTGACAGGGCTCGGTCCATTTCAGTGTCTTATTACTTAATAATGCAAAAAGGGGTTTCGCAATTTCTGAGCAGTGCGCTATATGGCGCCTATAGAAGTTGACCATTCCCAGAAATTGCCTCAATTTACGAACGGTGGTCGGTACAGGAAATTGCATAATACCTTGTAAGTTATTCTCTAAAGGAACCATTCCATGTTCGGATACTCGGTGTCCTAAATATTGTACTTCTTTTCGGAGAAGGAAAGTCTTGGCCGGTTTGATTTTAAAGCCAGTTTCTTCAAAAGCAGATAGAACCTTTTCCAATATTTCCAGATGCTCTTCGAATGTTTCACTTACAATCAGGACATCATCCAAATATACCATGCACTCATTCCAAGGTATATGTGCCAAGGCATATCTCATCCCGCGTTGAAACGTTGCAGGGCCGTTTTTCACCCCGAACGGCATTCGTAAAAACTCCCAATGTGACAAGGGAGTCGTAAAAGCAGTCTTCTCAATGCTGGTTTCTTCCATCTCAACCTGATAATATCCTTTGATTAAATCTATCGTTGTAAAGAACTTCATACCCTTTAAACTGAACAACATGTCGATCAGATTTGGGATAGGAAAGCTATCTCCCTTTGTGATTTTATTTAACTCCCGATAATCAATACATAGTCTGATCGACCCATCTTTCTTTCTGATTGGAACTACTGGGGCTGAATATGGGGATTTGCTCCTTTGGATGATTCCTTCGTCCTCCAGCTTTTTACAATCTGCCTCGATTTCTCTAAGCATAGGGCCTTGTAACCGTCTGACTGGCACTTGCACCGGATCCTCAGTCAATGTTTCGATTTTATGTTTGATAACATTGGTGCAGCCCACATCAGAATCCCTAAACTCGAGACAAGAAGGATACCGTTCTAAATAACCTAATTACCTGTTCTCTTTGCTCGGGTGTTAATTCCGCCTCTTCCAACCTAAATGCTTTGCTCAAGTTTTCAGGATTCCACTCCGTATATTCGTTGGGACCCTGCTCATCCAACTCTACTACATTGACAGTGGGATCCTCCACTGTAACTTCTTCCAACCTACCTACAACAGATCCTTTCTTTAATCGCCTTATTTGGTCACTATCATTCTGTAAAATCACCAAAGCCCTGTCACCAGAAAAATCCATCAACATATGTTCCAATTTTATCGTTTTGGGCAATCCTCGCCCTGCTTCCACCATGACAGGTTGCTTCATTAGTCTATTTCCTTTTCTTTCCACTTCTACTATCATACACCTTTTTGGTTCTAAATTTACCGCCTCAACTAATGCACAGGTTTCTTCCCTGGGCAATCCCTGTCTCATGTCCACTGCTACGGTTTGTACATAATTTCCACGCCTGATGACTAATTCCCTATGGTACAAATCCGGCAACAGATGTTCCTGCTTTAAAATATCGTACCCCAAAACCAGATCATACTCAGTTAGTTGGTCTGGGACCACAACAAAGCGACTCGGCTTCAGGACATAATTAGTGGACAATCTTAGGGCGATTGTAACTTCTCCTAACACGGGAAACCTAACATTACCTAACCCAGTAACCCCTCTAAACGCGGTGGGAAAAATAGGGCTTACTTTCTTATCCAATAAATGAAAACAACCCGCCGATATCAAACTTACCTCCGCTCCGGTGTCTACAAACGCGATAATCGGTTCCATTGGTGGTTGATCCACGAGCGTCACTTGCACAATAAGGGTCTTCTCTGGAGCTTTTATAATATGATATCTGATGATGGTTTCTGGTGGCCACTCCTCCGGTTCATTCTTTTTCTCTTTCTCTTCTTCCCAGAGAGATTCTTTTCTCTCAGTATTAGTTTTCTCTAATCTAACAGGTTTATCTACTCTAACCGATATTTCTATTTGTTTTACCTCGTCATTTTCTATGGTGCAGGTCGCAGTCACTGGTGATTCTGGCTCTATTGATGTCGATTCTGGGGAATCTTCCGCCCTTGGCACTGGGGATACTGGATACGATGTTGCTGGATAACAATAGTGGTTGTGAGGATTTTTCCGTGACTCTCCAGGATCCTCCTCTTCTATAGCGATCCCCCATGAACCCATTTCATTTGTTATTACTTTGGCTGTGGTGGTTGCTGTTGCTGTTGCCTCTGACATGAAGCCTTCCATGCCAGAGACCCTTCGTTTCCCGAACGCTGTGTACAGTCCTTACCTAAATGATCCCCTTGGCAATAGGGACACGTTATTTGGGGTTTCGCAGTTTGTCCTCCCCTATTTGGGCAATTTCCTACCTGGTGACCTACTTCCTTGCATCTCAAACACCGGTTTTGCTCCAAATAACATTCCTCAATCAAATGGCCTCTCTTGCCACAATACATGCACAAGGGCCTGGTCCAGCAATCACTCATGGTGTGACCCCTCTTTTTACAATGAGTGCAGCTAGGAACCGATGAACCATTATTATTTCGCTGTTGATAGCCTTGACCTGATCTTTGTCCATTTCTAAATTCTCTCGATGGAATGTTTCCCGCTGGTTGACTATATCTCGGTGGGGGATAATTGTTATTAGTGGTTCTTTGAGGTACATCTCTGGGACCAACAACAGCACTCTGATAGCTTCCTGAATATCCCTCAGCCTGGGGCGATGATTGCATTTGGGTTCTTCTACAACAACACATTCCTTCATAATTACCATACGTGTGGGGCACTTGTTGGATTGGCGAAGAAATGGCTGACATTTGCAATGACTTTGTTAAGTCTACGACTTCCACTACCTGATTTTCTTTTCTGGCTTGTCCCCTATAGACTTTGTCAACCATAATCACCAATTGTTCCCAGGGAATCCTAAAACCCTGAGTAATTTCTACTCCCATCAACGAGTCTTCAACCCTGATCTTAACAGTCTCTGGCACGCTATCCATTAACTTTTCTCTGACGATGGGCATTTTTCTTACTTCATTTCCAGGGAACGCTCTTTGTGCCAACCCCAGCAATCGCAAAGCAAAGAGTGGAACATCTTCACCATCTTGCATTTTAGCTTTATTAAACTCAGCGGGCTCAGTGTTGGTCTTTTTCTTCAATTGTTCCCTGAACCACTGCAAGAGTTGGGATTTTACTAATCCATATTCAGCTGATGTTGATGCCACCACGTTATAAGCTTCCAAGGCAGAGCCCTGAAGGTGATTCCCCAGCAACGCAACCATACCCTCTGCTGATCCAGGATACTGTGTCTCACAGAAATGTTCGAATCTATCAAGGAATTGGACCATGGTCTCACCTGTCTCTAATCTAAACTTCCCTGGTGGTATCACTTTCTTGGGCTTCTTGTCGACCCCCATTGAGGCCATCAACGTGGTCATTTTGTCCATCATTTCGCTATTCTGTTTGAGAATGTCCTGCAGGAATTTAGAATCCACTGTTACCATTGCAAGACCCGGGACTCCATTCTGACTATTTTGGTTCTCATTTCGGTTGGGTGGTTGAACATCATCATTCGATGGAGTATATCCTCCTTCAGTCTTCCCTGACTTGTCTCCATCCACCAAATCATTCATACCGTCCGTCGTCATGCTGACGTCTGTTGTTGATGACAGTGGCGGCTGAGCTTCTATCTATACTCAGCGGCAGAGCTAGTCTTCTCCTCAGCAGAACAACTACGCTCTGCTACCACTTTATGTGGTAGGTTTTCGTTCCCACCACAATAGATAAATTGCTTTACTCACCAGCCTTCAATCGGGGTGTAGTTCTGCAATCTTCTGGAAGAGCCCAGCCCTGGGAACCGATGTCGCTCCTCGAAGTCTGCGCGATCTTCCTTGTGCTGTGGGAAATAAAGATGAATATATGTAATTGAAATGCGCAGTGGAAATTTCGTTTTTATCGTTGCTCTGCTAAGTACTCTGCTCTTTCTTTACCTGATTCCGTTAATGATTGTATATTTCTTTCTTGTCTAAATAATCTTGAATATTTTTTTTTTTTTTTTTTTTTTTTTTTTTTTTTGTGTCCCGTTTTTTGTTTTTTTTTTTTTTTTTTTTTATTACTTGAAAGTTGGTCTTTCCGATTTCTTTCTATCTTTACTTTCCTTCAACGTCCACTTCTGGTGTTAATAATTCCTATAAAAATACAAGCGCTAAAATATTTGTTCTCTACAAGACTTCTGATATCAAGATGTCAGTATTACAGATATAGTCAATTTTAAATAGTAGCATGAGGATTGATCGTTACTCACCGAATGGCCAAACACCTTTGTTATTTTCAACTTACTCGGACGACCACCAACGGGCTAATGATACTCAAAAACATTTATGATAAAAAATTTGTTTATTAAGTTTACCCAGTCTTTTCTTTTTTACAACCCTATCTATTTATTATTATGGGATTTCCCCGAATATATATATGTAAACATATATATATCCACAAATATATAAAAAAAATAATGATTTATAAAGAATAAATGAACGATAAAGATAATATATATATATATAAATGTTTATAAAAAGGAACTATTTCAAATTATAAAAATTTGCTTGCATTTATATTCCTTTATAAAAGGGGATATGAGTGATGGATGAAAATGAAAAAGAAAGGGGGGGGGGATAGAAATGAAGAATGAGGGTGAAAGATGAAAAGATGAAGTAACTTTGATCTGGACTGGCGGGTACCTTTTTGTCAGTATCCTTTGTTAATGACTTTGTTATGGTAGCAAGACACCAAGAATAGTAATAATGATAATAATAATAATAATAATAATAATAATAATAATAATAATAATAATAATAATAATAATAATAATAATAATAATAATAATAATAATAATAATAATAATAATAATGCTGATCAAGGCAACAATGTACTTTGTACCTTTAACAGAAAACCACAATGTATTTATTGGGTTACCTTAATAGATGCCATGACAGATGTTGTTGGACTTTTAATATGCGAAGAACGACTAGTCCGTTACTTCGGCTTGATGTTAAGAAAATTTTAGGTCCTGGTTGATAAATCAAAGGAAGTTTGCAGAAATTGCTGGCGACGAAGATTCTTATTCTGAATTGGTTCCTCAACCCGTTCCTGTCAATAAAATTTGGATTTAATAACCATCATACCTTAGTTTATCTAGTTTAGTTTATACTTTAGTTTATCTCATCAAATAACAATTTGCATTATATCATTAAGAAGTTTCATTTCTTCCATATAACATTTCTTTACTCTTACCCTTTTATAAGGGTAGAGAGTTTTCCTTTCTCGTCTTCAATCTTCCTTCCTTTGTCTATTGAAATTTCTTCGTTTCCGTTTATTATTTCTTGTGCTTTTGTTTCTTTTTCTGACGTCTTTGATTTGTTTGTTTTTGTTTTTGTATATATATATATATTTCAATTTTTCACGTTACTGGAAAGAGATGGGGAGAAAAAATAATTTGAAAACCGCATCTTAATATATATATATAGTAGGTATATATACATATATATGTATAAATATATATATATATATATTATATTATATATATATATATATATATATATTATATATATATATATATATGGGGGAAAACTGGTCAAAAAATTGTCTTTTTTTTTTCAATGAATCATGAAAAATTGGAAATTTGAAAGTTACATCTATATTTTAAATAGTTATTTTTTCTCACATTTTGGAGTTCCCTTAATGTTGTCGAAATAGATGAAATAATAAAATGTTGAAATAAAATTTTAAATTTTTTTTTGAAAAAATTCCATTTTCAAAAATTGATTTCGGGGAAAATCAGTCAGTGGCATAGGGGAAAACGGTCAATTAAATATTATTTGGTTTGTGCTTGTCCAACCTAATAATTTCAAATGTTAAATAGAGTTTAATAATGTTAATAGAATTATTTGGATGAGAAAACACAAGTCTAAAGTTATATTTTTATTTAACATTTGGCAACCTTGATATTTTAATAACATGTTGGAAATTTTTTTATTTTTTTATGCAAAATAAGCAATTGAAAAAAAATAATTATGACAATAAATTTTAATAATTTAGTAATGAATAATGAATAATATTTCTACTTTTGTAACAATATAGGCACTTTATTTTACGAGTAGGCCTATGTACACACATTTCACGGAAATGTTTTAAGAAAAAAAATTCATATTTTAATAATTTAAAATTATTTTTAATAAAATTTAATAAATTTTTAATAATAATAATAATAGTTGACATTTTAACAAAATAGGCACTTTATATTAAGAGTAGGCCTATGTTACGCACATTTCATGTGAACTTTTTGACGAAAAAAAATTTTGCAATAATTATTAGTATTTCATCATAAACCAACATTCAAATCCTTTTAATAATAATAATAATAATAATAATAATAATAATATAATAAATAATAATAATAAAAATAATAATTGCACTTTTTAACAAAATAGGCACTTTATATTACGAGTATGTACCCACATCTCACGTGAACTTGACCAAAAAAAATTTACAACGCTATAATTTAAATTATGACAATCAATTTTAATAATTTTTAATGATAATAACAATAATATTTACACTTAATAACAAAAAAGGCACTTTATATTACCAGTAATGTAAGCACATTTCATAAAAAAATAATATTGATTTGGGCACTTTTTTATCCTACACAATGATAGAGAAAGATGGTATAGAAAACTTTAACAATGTCTTTATAGTCTACCATACATAAAAACTAAAAAAAAATTTACATTTTTATGTTTATATTGAACTGGTTTTCCCCAACGCCCGACCAGTTTTAACCTGAAATCGAAAAAACAACTTTAAAAATAAGCTTAATATTTTAAATTTTTTACATGGAAAATGTTCAAAATATATATATATAGCCCGACGGGGTAAGAGTGGAAAGGTTCAACTACGGGGTAAGAAAGGAAACCATACTTTTAACTTGAAGGAAACATGATATTTGAAAAGTTAAACCTGGGTTTGTTAGCTCATTTCTTATACTAATAAATATATTATTATCATCTAACTCTGATATACCATGCAAAAGTAGTGCCTGACAAAGTAGCATGCTATAGAAATGGAGGGGGAAAATCTCGATTTCAACTCTGACATTTTTATAAGGAATAAGGGTCTACAGAAAAAACTAATGAGTTTTGAAACCAAACAGGGGCAAAATTGGAAAGGTTGGGGTACCCCTAATTGACCATTAACAGCTTGAGTTTCTATTACTTCCCTAAAAAAAATTTGGGGGATAATGGGGGATAATCTGTTTTACCCCTGAAAAAAATTTTTTTGGGGGTAAGAATGGAATGGTATTTGTTACATTTTATCCCTTCCATTTTTTCCCTTCCAAAAATTTAAAACATTATATATATATATATATATATATATATATATATATATATATATATATATATATCCTACCTGTGTACAATTATTTTGCCAATAAAGTGCTTTTCCATTCTTCCCCCTTATATTTTCATTCTCACCCCCCAAAAAAAATTTTTTTTGGGTAAGAATGGAGAATGGTATTTATTCCATAGGGGGTAAGAATGGAAAATGGTATTTTTTCCCTTAGAACAAAATTATAAAATTATATATATATATATATGTATATATATATATATGTATATATACCCTACCTGTGTACAATTATTTTGGCAATAAAGTGCTTTTCCATTCTTCCCCCTTGTGTTTTCATTCTTACCCCAGAATGGAGAAAAAATGGAAAGTCAGTTTTTAGTCAATAACTTTTTTTTAAAGAATAGTAAAGATAAAATTTTTACAGTCAATATAGAGCATCATTGGCCTTATATTTTCATGTATTGAACATATCAGTAACATTAACGGTTTTAGTGATATGACCTTAAAAAGGTCCCAAATCCTTCCCATTCTACAATGTTCAAAATAGACTTCCCAATATGCATCTAAATCGAAATTCTGATATTCTTAATTCTATGAGATTCACCAGGTCTTAGAAATTTTTTTCAATTTTATAATTTGTTTTTTTTTCCAAATGGGGGAAATTTTTTTGACTTGTAAGTTAATTTACTTAAAATTTTTGTAATATGGTTTAAAACATATTCTATTTACTATTTAAAAAAACCTTTCTCCAATTGAAAATGTTTTTATTTACAAACACGCTCGTAGTTGTGTAGTTATTAGGATATTAAAAAGTGACCGGTTATTTCCCCTCCGTCACGGTTTTCCCCCATTTTACTATATATTATATATAATTATATATATATATATATATATTATATTATTATATATATAATTATATATATATATATATATATATATATTATATATAATATATATATACGTAAAGTGGGGGCAATGTCAGGCCCAGAATTTGGGTAATCAAAATGCTAAGGTTTATGAGGGACTTTAATTTTATTTTGTTTTGCACACTCTCTCTCTTTTTTTTTTATATATGTTTAATGTTATCCTTTAGGAGTAGAATTAATATAATTGTTATTTGTACTGTATATATAATAATACATAATGTTAGAAGCCGATAGTAACGTGGACCGAATTTGCCCACGAATTTTGGGGGTGGGGTAATTCGTCGCACTTCAATTTTCAACATCCCTAAATGATCCTCCATTAACGTGTTTTATTTGATAAACTATGATAAGTCAGTTTTCAATTTTTTAAAACAATGGTATTACAATATATTATTTAAAGAAATTGGGTTCGAAAACGTAATTAAATGTTCGAGTTTGCGTTCGTTTTTGGCAAACGTAAAATTGTAAAAAAATGCTCGCCGAATGTAAAGAATTTCCTTAATTCTGTAAGGTTGCTATTCTTCTTTTATTTTATATTATACAAAATAAGGAAAAGTCTTACGTTTAGTTTTGAGCGTTTTTTTTACGAATTTTGCGCTGTTTGACAAACACGAACGCAAACGCTGTTTGACAAAATGAACGCAAACTCAAGCGTTTTATGTCCATTTTTAAACATAATGGTATTACAATATTATTTTAAGAGATTGGGTTTGACATCGTAATAAAATGTTCGAGTTTGCGTTCGTTTTTCGTCAAACGCAAAATCGTAAAAAAATGCTCACCAAACGTAATGAATTTCCTTAAATTCTTTTGTATTCTATATTACACAAGAATTAAGGAAATTCTTTTACGTTTGGTGAGCGTTTTTTTTACAATTTTGCACTGTTTGACAAAAACGACTGTAATGTAATTAATTCTGTAAGGTTGCTAATTCTTATTTTTATTTATACTTACACAGAATTAAGAAATTCTTCACGTTTGGTGAGCGTTTTTTTTTTTTTACGATTTTGCGCTGTTTGACAAAAAATGAACGCAAACGCCATTTGACAAAGACGAACGCAAACTTCAAGCGTTTTTAGGGATATTACGTTTTGTAGCACCAATGCAAAAACGAAAAAACCTGCTTAAAGGCTCTAACCAACATCATCATCAGAGTATCCATTTGTATCCTGCCGTGTTAATTTTGGCGTAAGTGTGAACCAATCTTGCTGAAAAAAAAATTTGTAGCAAATTAATTAGGCCCTATGTGAAAAACTCTACCTACCTATCCTTGGCTTGTAAAAGTTATTATAAATTATTTTAAAATTATATTCGGAACATTTTTTAAAAGAGTATTAAAAAATTTAATTAATGAATATTTCATGTGGACCGAGATTGCCCCACACCAAATTTTTAAACCTGGACGAATTGCCCCATGTTTACAATTTTTAAAATAAAGCATATTTATCTCTTGCCTGAACTGACTCACAACAATTGCATTTATGGTTAGTGAACTATTTTTTAAAGTACTATCTTGGTACCTAATAATGTAGTACAGATTATTTTGACCTGTATGATTCTTTCGCAGGCCTAATTTCCCAATCTACTGTACCATATGATTGCATTTTAATGGTCTCCTATATTCTTTTTACAGTGTTACTCTTATTTTTCCCTTTATATGTGCAATGTACTTATTCATAATTTATTACACAGCTATTTTCAAAGTAATTCTTTAGTTAATTTAGCATGGGCAACTGAAGAAGAGGACTCTTTTGGAAACAAAACAATGATGCAAAAACCAAATACTAAAGAGAAACACAAATCTGGATTTTTTTTTTTTTTTGGTTAGTTTTTTTTTTTTTTATTTAAAAAGAAGTAATACACATACAGTAATTTATTCTCTTATTTTAATTACATTTCCTTAATAAAATGGAAAGATAAAATGTAAAAATTCAGATGGAGATGTGCAACCAGAAACTGGAACATTGCAGCCTATATATAAGGAGAAACTAGATTGTTTATTATCATTTAAAGAACTTGCATAGCTAATACCTTTTGAACCTATTATTATTATTATTATTATTATTTATTAAAAATTTTGAGTTGGACATCCAAATCTTAAATGGTTTGTATCATGTCAAACCTTGTTTGTCCTGTACCAGAAGCAAACAACCCTTGACAATGATTTGACCAACAAAATGGCAAAATTTATACCACAAAAGGTAATATATCTAACGCATACATTGGGTGGAAGCTATTGCGAAACAAGAGATGCGTTTCGTGCCCAAAACAAGTTAAAATTAAAATAACTATTTAATAAATAAATAAATAACAAAGAAATACTAAAAGTGCATACGTAGGAGAAAACAAGAGGTAAATGAAAGTTTGGAAGGAGGATGAATAGGACATACAAGGGAAGAGGAAGCTGTTCTGGAAGGAAGCGACGAAAGGTTAAGGAATGAGAAATAAGTGGCATCGGTTTAGAATAACGAAAATAGGGCTAGTCTTTTGAACTGATTGTAAAAGGATTTGTTGTCAGTATAGTGTGGCAGTTCCACTTTGAAGATCTGCACAATATGTAAACAGTAATGATGAGGTGTTAGTGAATGTGTGTGTTTTTGAATGGTGCAGAAGGAATAGGTATTTTGGGGATGAGGTTATTAGTAAGGAGGAGGTAATGGGTAGAGTGAGAAAGTTGAAGATGGTAATCTGCAAGTATAGATGAATTACTAGTGAAATGATCAAGAACGGAGGCGAGATGTGGATTGATTGGATTTGGAATTGTGTAAATAAAGCGTTTATGGAGGTATAGTTCCAAGGGATTGAGGAGAGCGGTAATAGTACCCTTGTAAAGGGTAGGGGAAAGGGGAACTGTAGAAAATTATAGGGGAAATAAGTTATTGAATGTTGTAGGGAAGGTATAATGCTGGTATTTTTGGTAGAAAGAGTGCGTCGAGTGACTGAGGGACTGGATGGGGTGAAGAACAAGGTGGCGTTTAGGAGTGGTAGAGGATGTTGGGATCAAATCTTTACACTGATTGAAACAAATGGTTGAGAAAAATGAGGGAGAAGAAGAATAAAGTTATATTTAGGTTTTGTGGATTTACAACAGGCGTATGATAGAGTTAATAGCGAAGCTTTATGGCAGGTATTAGTGATATAGGTGTTGGTGGTAGGGCTTCTGATGGAATCAAAAGTATGTATGAACGATAGTGAAGCGTTATGTAAGAATAAATGGTGTCAATGTTGATTGGTTAGGATTAATAGCGGAGTGGGACAGGGTTGTTATGTCTCCTTGGTTTATTCAATTTGTATAATGGATGGGGTTATGAAAGAATTCGAGGTGGGGATGGGAGGAAATGGTGTTAGAATGATGGAGATGGAAATGAGGGAAGGGTGCCTTACCTATTATAGGCGGATGATTTTCTGTTGCGAATCTGAAGAGAGTTTTGAGAGGATTGGTAGAGAAAGATTTGGCAGGGTATGTAAAGAGGAGGAGTTTGAAAGTAAACGTAGATAAAGTAAAAGGTTATGGTTGTGGTGAGGAAGGAGTCCTCATTGTGAAGTTATGTAGATGGTGAGCAGCTGGAGCAAGTGTCTGAGTTTAAATATTAGGGTATGTGTTGGATGAGAAGGGACGATGATGCAGAGTGTAGTAGGAAGTTGTGGAATGGCAGGAAGGTGGCTGGTGGCAATTAATCGTTGGCTGGAATGTAAAGGGACTAAGTCTTGAGTACGCTAGAGTCTTACATGAGGGTATGTGTTACCTGTGTTATTGTATGGTAGTGAGACTATGGTCTGGAATAAGAAGTATAGATCTAAAGTTCAATGTGTTCAGATGGACAATCTTAGGGGCATCTTAGTTTGAGAAGAATAAATAAAATGAGGAATGAGCGGTATTAAAGAGTTGTGTTGTGTGAAGAAGGGTAAATGAGAGAATAAATGAAAGTATGTTTGAGATGGTTTGGGTCATGTGGAAGGAATGAATGATAGTCGGTTGTTAGCGGATGTTATAGTGCGATGGTGTTGGCGAACCGCACCGCTGGGAGACCTGAGCAGAGAAAGGGATGAGTCAGTAAACTAATGTTTGAAGAGAGAAATGTTGAGTTTGGTAGAGGCGAGTAAGAAAGGTGTATAACAGGAGTGAATGGCGGGGGATTGTGAGGGGGTATGGTTGTGGCCCACCTGCCAAAGGATGAACCCTTACACTGACGATCTACCATAGTGAGGTCCATCGCTGTCCCATGAAGGACTTTAGGGTGGATTTTCTGACTTGACTTAGAGTTCTCACTAATTAATGGTCTGAGGGGGCGGTAAGGCTGGGCTTTTTCGACTTATGTCATGTTCTTCTACTGCTTTTCTTTTCCGATGCTCGTCACCCACCTTACCATTCTTGGGAAATAGAAGGAAGATAAAGAAAAGAAAGAAAGAAATAAATAAAATAAATACTAAACCTTCTTAATTTGTAATATACACATGAAGATCTTTAAATATATGTGATAATATACCCATGTGGTCTCTAATATAATGAATAAAATTGTACTGGCCAACACAAAATTAAACCTAATTATATCAGCTACCTGAATATACCTCACATTCGTAGATGCGAAATGTTCGGCAGACCTCAGTTTAAGTCTGAATTTTATACTAAGATGATAAAATGAAGATCTTACCAATAAATTCCGAAGTTTTGTTTCCACAATTATACTTAAATTATAAATCCAGCTTTCAGCTGTGGGCTTGATTCGCAATATATAATCTTTCATATATTAGACATTAGTTTTAATTTAAGCAAAATATTTACAATTATTAGATTCACTTGATTCAATTTGACATTAATTTAAAGATAATCACAACTTTAAACAATGATTGACTTGCCATATAATAACAATGGACTTATTATTTATTGTATAAACGAACTTTGACAAAATATAAATTTAAACAGGATTCACAAAATTTCACGTCCATCACTTTTCAAGTATTACGAAAAAGTAAAAACTGACTGTCTAAAGGTGGAAAGATGCGCGGACAGCTTAGTTGGTTTGCGTTTGAATATGAGTAATATTTATGACGTGTAGCATTACTACAAAACATTTTTAATGATGATACGAATGGATCACTAATTATTCGTAAATGTTTATATAAAATGATGAGCTTAAAATATAAATTTTATTATTATATTTAATTTTTATTATTTATTAAATTAAAAAGTAAAATAGTAGTAAGTATTTCTTAGAAATTGATACTTTATTAAAATGTTTTTTGGGTACTGTGAATTTACTAAGATGTTTGTAAGTCTGCATTCTTTCATGCTATTCGTACACCACCTATTAAGAGTTGAATAACCTCATTTGTTTGTCGCTTCATTTTACTTGTGTAGGAGTCAGTGAATTATGTACAAAGTTCATTGAAATTTTTCAAAGGGTTTTGGACCCTCTATAGCTCATAAACTTTTTTTTTGCCCTATGTCCTAAAGGTTAATGGAAACTTCCAATACAAATAATAAAATAATTATATTATTAATTTTATTGATTTATTATTATTATTATTATTATTAATTATTATTATTATATTAATTATTATTATTATTATTATTATTAATTACTTTAAATATTTTTCTGAATAAGGTTGAGCCTTAATAAAAACAGTACTGTAGGAAATTGCTCCCAGATTCAATATCAACTTAAACAATGTCACATCCCATTTGTGCCCAAAGGTTCAAAGAAGCCTTTTGCCAAGTTTATGGTATAGAAAAGATGGGTAAGTATTAACGTTGTCCCTGGTGAAGAAACCATGTTTCCTTTGCTTCATGAATAACAATGTAATTTTTAGATTTGCAGTTTCTTACTGAAAATTGAAACTAGATCAGCTAGGGTTCGTTTGGTTTTTTTTATCCAGCAGAAGTATACCTTCACCTAATATATATATATATAATATATATATATATATTATATATATATATATATATAATATATATATATATATATATATAATATATATATATATATATATAGTATATATATATATATATAGTATATATATATATATATATAATATATAATATAATATATATATATATTATTAATATAATATATATATATATAATATTATATAATATATATATATATATATATTAAGGGTTGGTGTCCTCCAAAATATAAATACCACCAAAAACCCAACTTTTTTGGTTTTGGTCATATCCTTCTAATTTGTCTAAATCATGTAAATGGCAGACCATAGTAACCATGGGTTTCCTAGCCAGTATAATGATGATAAAAAAAAATTTATTTTATAATCTATGTATTAAAAATCTGAAAATTTAGTCAATTTTCTTTTGAACTGAAGGAAAATATAGGTAGTATATAATTCAAGATTTGCACCCAAACCCCAAAACATGCAATGTATTAAATGTAATGTAATACAAAATCAAAGGCCACATTATCCTTAGTCTTTTCTCTGATAGTTTATCAAGATAATAATAAAACAAAATATTTGCAATTTTATAATTTAAATAATTTTATATTACTGGTTGGAAAACTAACGAATTTAATCTTAAATTTTAAACTTAAAGTAAATACTTGAATGTATGTATTTCATATTAAAATGTAATGTAATATTATGTATCAATAATCTAGATCAGTATTATTTTTTGATATCAAGTGCCTGTAAATTCTTACAACATTTCAGCCGTTTTCTTCTCAATCTATTCTCAAATTTTGCTCCAAGATGATCCCAATGACGTGAATAGAGTCCTTTTCTATTGATCCATAACTTGATGGACCAGAATGAGCTGATATATATATATAATATATATATATATAATATATATATATATATATATGATATATATATCTAATATATATATATATATATATATTAATATATATATATATATATATATATAATATATTATATAATATATACTATATTATATATATATATATATAATATATATATAAAATTTTGGAAATTAACATTGAAATTTCATGAGAATATCTTACCATTTCCTGCAATTTTGAGTATTGAGTAAACTCTAATTTAAATATACTGTAGGTATGTAGATGACACTGTAGTGAAATGCTGACACAAGGCTAGCTTTATATTTTGTTTAAAAGATGGGCTATGGTTATGTAAAATAAATCCTTTCCAGCAAATTTTTTTCTCAGAAGTAGATTAGTAATTCTGGTTCCAGCCGGAACTGAAACTGGAAAAAGTTTCAAATCTGGCTGAATTCCGGTACACTCTAGTCAACTCTTTAAGTAAAAATTTTTTCAACAAAAACATTTCTTTGCAATTCAAAATTCTATTCACACAAAATTTAAAATAACTTAATCAAACCATTTTTCCAATATCAAGCCTAAATTACTTGTTGAAACTACCTCCCCTTTGCCCGAGCAAGACATCCTAAGCAATCCTTTTCATTGAACTAAATATGTAGCCCAAATCCCATTGGTCAATGGACTCTGTTCACAATTAACTTCCATAGATAAGGTTCTCGTTGTGAATTTGTCATTCACAATCAAGAACCTAAGATAATTTTTAATTTTACATTTTAAATTGATATGAGTCCACCTTCACGATTACTTTTTAATTTTACATTTAAAGAATGAAGTGCACAGGAGATTTCTCTCCTCAGCGTGGATTCGAAGCCTGGACTCCGCGTCGCTGGTTAAGTCAGTGTAACCGGGCGCTCTAACCACTAGACCATTCACGTTCCCAAAAAAAGAACGCTTCAAACGTATTTTTTAAAGCACCCGGTTTTCCTCATGCCCATAATTTGGTGAGTACTCAAAAGGCAGCCCCTTTGAATGAATGAGTCCAAAGGAGATTTTTACTCTATCACGGATTCGAAGCCTGACTCCGCGTCGCTGAGTTAACAGTGACCGGCCAAACTCTAACCACTAACCATCACACGTTTCCAAAAAAGAATCCCTCCAAGGAATAGTTTTTAAAGGCTCCTCCCGGTTTTCTCATCCCATAATTGCTTGAGTACTCAAAGGCCAGCCCCCATTTGAACTGAATGAGTCAAGGAGATTTTACTCTCCATCAGGATTCGAAACTGGACTCCGCGTCGCTGAGTTTACAGTAACCGGGCGCTCTATCACTCACTAGACAATCCACGTATCCCAAAAAAGAATGCTTCAAGAATAGTTTTAAAGCCAACCCGGTTTTCTCATCGCCATATTGCCGAGTACTCAAAACGGCCTGCCCCATAAAAGGTCTGTAGTGCCAATATGTTGTTGTTGTTTTTTTCCTCTACATCAGTAAATTATGTTTACCATTTATTTTTAAATTTTATAAATCAGGAAACGGGTCGAGCTCTTTAATTGTATTTTTTGCTTGCAGGTGGGGCTTTGACCTTTAATCCAGAGAGACGAGGTGAGTCACACCTACGCGTGACTGGGAAAGACTAATGTGGGTGTGAAAACCCTTGTCTCACACAAACTCAAAATGCGAAAAAAATGTTTGGATGTTATAAACAAGATAGTTATATATATATATATATATATAATATATATATATATATATATTAAATATATATATTATATATATATATATATATATATATATATATTAATATATATATATATATATAATATAATATATATATATATGATATAATATATATATATAATATATATATATATATATAGTTTTCAAAATCAAAATAGCTTAGAACGCCAGTGGTAATAATAGGTCTTAATGCCTTGATTATAAGATTCTTATGGATTCCTTTATCAAAATAGTAGAAAGTAGATTCTTTAGATGTTATAAATTTATTTCAAATATTAAAAGAATTTAATACAAAATATTTAAGCAAAAGCTTTCGACCAATCTTGGCCCTCTTTCAGCTGCTACAGAATATCAACTAAATTAAATATTAATGAAAATACAAAATATAAAATACAAAATGTAAAATGTAAATCTGGCTATAAGTTTAAGTTTTAAGTTTTTTGAAACCAGGTGAGACCAGAGTAATAAAATGTTGTTATGAATGGCATCTATTGTGAGTCTTTTTGTATATTGTAATTATTGAATTGGTTATGGCGCCAAATGATTCAGAAAGTTGTGAGCTTAAATTTTTGAATGAATGATGGATTCATATTGTTAATTGTTGATTCTATCGACTTGTGATCTATGTGTGCGATCCTATGATTGGTAAGGGCAGAGTTAGGTTATCTTGGAGGTAGGTCATATTGTTGCTGGTAGTTTCGGCGGGAAAGTCATGTGTTTCAACACAACATGTATAAGTTTTGCAGTTGGTACACGGGGATTTATATACCACATTGGGAGGTATCGGAATTAGTATGAGTAAATGGGATTTCTAGATTTTTTTGAAAGGAAGTATGTTAGAGGAAGAGATGAGTATAGATTTAGGAAGGAATTTTT
>JABUQX010037711.1:0-17500 GCA_015478945.1 Trachelipus rathkii
GGACCCTCATATGGTAAATCGTCAATTGTAAAGTGGTTTACATTGCCCCCGCGCCGACAGCATGGTCGTGCGTCGCGCTACACGACAGCACATGATGCCCCCATACAAAACCCCCGCCATTCTCTCCTATCATGCACCTTTATATTCTCGCCTTTGCCAAACTCACAATTCTCTCCTTCAAACATTCGTTCACCCGACTCAATCCACTTACTCTTCGGTCTCCCAGCCGGTCGGTTCCGAACACACTCTCCACTATACATCACGCTTAACCAACCGACTTTCATTCATCTTTCCACATGACCAAACCATCTCAACATACTTTCATTTATTCTCTCATTTAACCCCTTTCTTCACACCACACATCCTCTAATACGTTCATTCCTACATCTTTTATTAATTCTTCTCACGCCGATCCTAGCAATGCCCCTAAGATTTGGTCCCATCTGAAACATCATGCTGAACTCTTACTGCACCCTACTAATACTCTGTATCTCCAGACAATAGTCTCACTACCATACAATAAAACACAGGTAACAACACATACCCGTCATGTAAGAGCCTAGCGCACTCAAAGACTAGTCCTTGACATTCCACCAACGATTTAATTGCACGAGCAACCTTCCTGCCATTCACAACTTTCCTAATACAGCTCTGCATCCGTTCCCTTCTCATCCACACATACCCTAAATATTTAAACTCAACAATTGCTCCAGAACTGCTCACCATCTAACAAACTTCACAACCGAGGACTTGTCCTCACTCACAACCATAACCTTACTCTTACTCTACGTTTACTTTTCAAAACCCCTCCTTTTACACACTGTGCCAAATCTCTCTATCAATCCTCTCAAACTCTCTTCAGATTCGCCACACAGACCAAATCATCCGCATATAATATAATATATATATATATATATATATATATATATATATATATATAATAATATAATATATATGATAATATATATATATATATATATACTAATAATATATAGTATATATATTATAATTTATATATAATATAATATCTATATATATATATTATATATAGTATATATAATAAATATTATATAGTATATATAATATATATACTATATAACATATATAATGTCCCGCAAACGTCGGGCCAGCCTGAGCAGCTTCCTTTAATAGTTATTTTAACTTTCACCTGGTTTAACAGGTTTATAAATAAAGACCACTTTTCATCATAATAAATAATAAAAATAGGTATCCACTCTGATTTAGTTTAACAAGTACTTTATACTTTATAGTTTTTAAATTGCTAGCTGCAGCTCTCGTTTTACCTTCAGCTTTTTTCTCTCTCCTTTGACCCCTCGTCCACAGCCACCTTTATGAGTCATTACTCATTAGCACCTCCCTCCTTCCAGAGTTTTTTTATTACAGCACGTTAAATACCAAATAAATCTATATAAATCATTGTTATTATCATAATAACAGAGCAATTTTAATTTGGATGTTACAATACGTCGCCATTTTTGGGCTAATTATATTTTTATAAAAGAACACATAACAATAAACATTCGTTACAGATTATTTTAAAGACATTTAATAAATAATTTCTTTTCCTTTTCTTTATACAGGTTTTTTTTATTGGGACCAGTAATTTAGGATGCAACAATAGGTAGCTAATAGAAGAGATTTGTCTATAACGTGTGTGTGTGTGTGTGTGTGTGTGTTGTGTGTGTGTGTGTGTGTGTGTGTTGTGTGGTGTGTGTGTGTGTGTGTGTGTGTTTATCCGCGCATGAATAAGAAGGCTCCACATTTTTATTAAGCTTTATCTATATGAAAAGATAATAAAAGGACAAGATAATATCGTGACTATGAAAGGCTTCTTCAGGCTTATATATATATATATATACTAGTATATATAATATAATATATGGATATATAAGTGTAATAGTAGATACTTCTGACTTACGTGTTTCGCGTGTATTTAGTGGGACTGTGTGATTGTGATAATATACGTCATAATATAATACTGTATATTAGGCTACTGTGGAGTAAGTGGCTAGTATGTGGCCTATAGTAGTACGTAGACTTATGTGATATATAATAACTATATATTTAATATATTTATGTATAACCTAGTAGTATATATATATATATATATAATATATATATATATATATATATATATATATATATATATACTATATTATAATTATATATATAAATATAATATATATATATAATATTTATATATATATATATATATGAATATGTTGTTAACGTGCCACACACAAAATTACTATAAATTAGTAAATCTACTGTATATAAACTAAAGTTTAATTAAAAAACAAACATTTTAGGGGGGAAATAAAACTATTTGAAAGGCCAAATAAAAAAAATTTTTTATTGCTTGTTTGGATCTAGTTGCCTCCGCGACATTCTAATGTTTGAATGAAACGTATATGAAATAGTTTAATATATTGAGACGCAAACGAAAATCAATGGAAAGAAAAATGGATTT
The DNA here is from genome assembly GCA_015478945.1 of Trachelipus rathkii. Taxonomy (NCBI): domain Eukaryota; kingdom Metazoa; phylum Arthropoda; class Malacostraca; order Isopoda; family Trachelipodidae; genus Trachelipus; species Trachelipus rathkii. The sequence goes on from JABUQX010037711.1 coordinate 2,492, forward strand.
CTTGTAAGGTACTAAATATCCTTTTGTTTTTTATATCCAAATGAAAAAAACAATTTCTAGGGAGGGACGTGACCTAGGATCTAGTAGCGCGTGATGCCTATGTTGACTCTCAGTGTCACGTGCGGCCTAGAACATAAAAAAAAAAAAAATTTCATTTCAACCCATGGAACATCTACTTTATGTATCAATTAAGAGGTTACCCATTGGGCTATAGAGCCCACATGAGACTGTGCGCGGGTGCGAATTTTTTTTTATCCACCTCCCGTTCGTGTGGCCGTTAAATAACTTTGTCCATATATATATATGAGTATATATTATATATAATATATATAGTATATATAAGTATATAATATTATATATATATATATATCGTATAAGTATATTATATATATTAGTATATAATAATAATTATATATTATTATAAATATATATATATATATTATATATATAGGTGTTAATATACATATACACACCGTTATGATAGGTATATATATATATTATATATATAATTAACGTATGAAGAATTTATTCTTTGCAGGTATATAGAGCGACAGGGCTAGCCACCCCGTCCTTTCCTTTGCCTTGTATTACTCTTGACTCACAGCGTTCACTCTGGAGAACCTGGGAGAACGATTTTTGAGGCCTAATGATAAAGATGCAGTTCAAGCTGAAAGGGCGAAAACCCTACCTGAAAGTGTTTAACTCGAGGACTGGAGTCGAAAACCAATTACGGGATATATTCGGTGCCGAGATATGGGTTTTCTAGAGTGTTCTAGGTTAAAGAGTGAATTTCGTGCCAGAAGGAGAAGACGCTGGATCAACTGACAGGGTGAAAGCCCTTCCTGGGAGTTGTTTATATATATATAGTATATATGATAAATATGAGTATATATATATATATTGTTCCTCATATATATATTTATATATATATATATATATATAGTATATAGTTAATATATATATATAAGATAGTATATATATATACATAAGGGTACCATATTATGTAAATATATAAATATTATATAGTATATATAAGTATATATATATACTATATATAATAGTATATAGTATATATATATAGTATATACTTATATATATATATATAATATTATATATATTGTAATGTATAGAGGTTGGGTGTTTGGACTATATCAGTGCAATGACAGTAGTAGTAGGAGAGTCATATTGGACTAAGCCTCTTTTATACCCCACCTTACCTTGACCTTTTTTGACCTCTTTTACCCCCCCCCCTAAAATTTGGGCAAACCGGATTTTTTTGAGCCCAATTTTTTGACTCTGACGCGACGCGGCTGACCGCGACCTTTTTTAAGCTCGAATTTTTACCTGACCTGGACCTTTTTTGGCCTTTATCCTTTTGGGACCTGACCTCGTTTTTCGGACCAACCTCTTTGAGTCTTCCATGGGTCATTTTTGGCCCTCGGTGTATACTTTTTTTGAGAACCCTAATTTTTTGAGAACCAATTTTTTGAGAACCCCAATTTTTTGAGAGAACCCTAATTTTTTGAGATCATCCTAATTTTTTTGAGAACCCTAATTTTTGAGCATACCGTCTTAATTATGTTTGAGAGAACCATCCCTAATATTTTTTGGCAACCCTAATTTTTGGCAACCTTAATTTTTCGGCAACCCTAAATTTTTGGCAACCCTTTCGAACACCAAACGGTTGCGTCAGCAACCGTTGTACGTATTACCCCCTATTTTACGCCCCCTAGATTTTTTTCGACAATTGGGTCAAAGTTTTTTTGCCCACGTAATTGCTTCATGTTAAGGGGGCTTCGAGGCCCGTTATTTTGATGTCTTTAAACCTTGTTTGGCCATGATATTCGGCCTTAACCTTGCCATATACGATGGGTCAATTTTGGCCCACGCCAATTTTTTGCCATCGTGTCCCACCCGTCACAGATATTCGTTCCCTAAACTTGAACGCATGTATGATCTATCCTAACTTAACACACACACACACACACGACACACACACACACACACACTACTTACACTTATACACACACATTCACTATGAACACTTATTCACTATAACACTTACATTTAGCCATAGACCTTACATTTAACACTTAACAACACACCGTACATAACACACGCACCATTCCCTTTGGTCGTCCATGGGTCCAATTTTGACCCACGGTATTTTTGTCCTTCCTTTAGGTACTGATTTAGCCCTTTTTTGATGTCTAACCTGTTTTTGTCCATTGCCCTTTTGCTCGCAAAGCTTGATGACAGATACCCGTGGGTCATTTTGACCCAGCGCTCCACTTGATGGCTTGAATGTTCCAATCATCACCGTAAGAAGTATCTAGTGATGTTCTATTAGTGTTCTATGAGTATTAGAATTGAGTGCCAGGTGAGTGCCAGGGTGAGTGCCAAGTGAGTGCTAATGAGTGCCAATGAGAGTGCCAATGAGTGTCAATTGAGTGCCAAGTGAGTGCACATAGTGCGCAAGTGAGTGCCACATAGTGCCAACTGAGTGCCACTGTTTTTCAAGCGCCTTTTCTAGCTCCCTGGCCTAGAATAGCCCTAATATGGGGGTCTACCCCTAGGTAATAAGGTATTAGGAATCGATTGGTGTATATTACCATCTGCTAGAATGCTTCCTACTATGAGTTGTATTATTTATAACACTTATGAGAGCAACTGTAACAAATCTCCATAGACACTAGCATTAAAACCAATATACACTAGGTACACTGCACACGCCACACACAGGTACCACTTATCACTACAGCTCACACACGTCGATTATTTTGGGAATGCCTCGCATTAATGCCTCAGCAATGATGCCATCAGCATTAATGCGCAGCATTGATGCCTTCAGCATTAATGCCGTCAGCATGATGGATGCCTCAGCATTAATGCCTGAGCCATTGATGCCTCAACTTTGAAGTTTCATCTTTGATGACGTCATATTTGATACCATCTATATTGAGATTCATTCTTTGAATGACTCAAATCTATGATGAGGTTCCCAACGCGCTCTGAGTCCTAGAACAAGAGTTAATATTATAGGTCTACCCCTATGTTATAGGGCAGCTGGCCCAGCCACGCACGCACCATGAGATCTCTCGACCCGCAAAAGGATGGAGGCCGCCGCACCCGCAGGGGCGACCCGGCACGCGAATGAAAAATATATTATAACTACTATAGTCATTCAATGATTAGGGAAGGTTCTCCATTTGAAAGAATTTTCTTTCAAATAATATCTGCATGAGTCATTCATTTTTGATTACATACTTAAATTATATTTTTATCATAAAAACATTTTCGCGAAACCTAAAACTGTAACTCATTACAGATCCTAATTATTTTAACACGATATAATTTATGTAACATGTATTTTTACTTAATACGCTGCTCTTTACATTTAATACTTTTTAATTTATAATGTTTTTAAAAATATTTGTATGTAGGGAAGAAAAAAAGACCAAGTAAGTGGGTCTGAAGTGAAAAACATTTTATTGTTACTAGCAAACTTGTTCACGAAAATATTTATTGACAAACATTAACATTAAGACACGTACCCTTAGAAACGAAGGTAAGAACGTCAGTAACTCAATAGAGGGTCGTACCGTACATAGGGGGGATTAGTAAATGTCTTTTTGAGTTTTTACTGGCTTTACTGCTTAACTCATGTTTTAACTGACTTTACACTCATGTTTTACTGTTTAAACTTATATGTTTTACTGCTTTATAACTCACATCATTTAATAACATTAAACATACCTTAAAGGCAGCTATCAGTAAATCGATAGAGGTGTTTACCTAACGACCAAGGGCGGGATTAGGTGGCTTTTTTTAACTGCTATTACTGCTTTAACATATGTTTTTACGGTTCTGCTTTAACTTATATGTTTACTGCTTTAACTCATATATTTATTAATCGTTACATACATTTAACAACTAAATCTAGTTAGAATCAATAGACGGTGTTACCTAACACCCAAGTGGAGATTCAGTATGCTTTGTTTAACTGCTTAAGACTGCTCTAACAACATTTTTACTTACTGCTTTAACTTTTGTTATTCCTTTAACTTTCTGCTGAATCCTTAAGGGATAACTTTATTAATTATGTTTTTTTATTTTTGTCTTTAATACTTTTAATTTATTTTTATTATTTATTTATTATTATTTTTTATTATTAATATTTTTATATTTTTATTATTTTATTTTATTTTTAATTATTATACTTAGTGTTATAAAATGCTGCATCCCAATCGGTATTATCTTTAGTACACACATACGCTCGCGCACACACACACACATACACAAGCACACACACACACATACACACACAAGCAACACACACACACACTTACACTTATACACACATTCACTATGACACTTATACACACATTCACTATGACACTTACATTTACCCATAGACACGTACATTTACACTTATACACATGCAGGTCCACAACACACCGACACACACACATCACACACACACTTAACTTATAACACACATTCACTATGATACTTAAACACACAATTCACTATGACACCTACATTTATCCATAGACATACATTACACTTACACTCACACACAGATTTACTTACACTCACACATTTACTGATTAACTTACACTCACACACAGAATTACTTACACACACATCAGATTTACTTACACTCGCCCACAGATTTACACACACACACACACGACACACACACACACACAGCCCACACACACATGACTGGGGGAACGGGGGGGGAGCGGGTGGGGAGGGTGGGTGGCAGCTTCACCTTTAGGCGCGCACACTTCACTTACACAATTACACGTAAAATTTATTAAAACATTTTATGTTTTAATTAAACAACGTACATTTTATATTACTCGTTCAAATATAACTAAAATTATTTCAAAAGTTTCTTAAAACTTCTTCTATAACAAATCATTATCTTTGAACAAAGATATTTATTTATTAAACTGTTAATCTACTTTTTTGTTTGATAAATTTATAACTATCAATGTTTTTAAAATAAGCTTTTTACTAAAATTTTATGAAATTTTATTAGAAAAGACATATATTTTACGTACCTAAAAAGCAATAAATCAGTAATCAGTAAGGCCAGCCCCTAGCCCCCCCTCTACATCAAGCTATGCCACGTTTGGTTCTATTGACTTACTGCTTTACATCCTCTTTAGCCATGTAATAAGGTATAAATATAGGACAAATAAGTCTTTCTCTGCTAACATAACATGTATTTAATTAAAATCATTCTAAGTTTTTATTTAAAATAACAATTATTCACTATTACATTTATAATTATTCACTCGATGTTACCATAAAAGAATTATCTTCAAAATTTTTAAATAATTCGGATTTTCTTTATTTATTATTATTATTGTTATCTATGTACATTGACAATCCATCACGAAAAAACACAACAACCCGCACTCCTTAACAGATACGAAACTGAACTCTCTCTGTAAAATGTGTTGAAATAACTAACTACTTTATAAATTTAAGATAATCCTTTTTGTAACCCGGGGCGATTTAAGCCTAATTCCAGGTCAAAAATATATTTCAAACTGACCTTTTCTGTATAAATGCTGGTGCAATAACGTACGTTAGGAAAGCCTAAATTTAGCGTGCCTAAATTTGAGGATGAAGCCTTTTTGTAGACGGGCTTATTTAATCCCAAATACAAGGTCAAAAGGTAATTCCCGCCTATAGACAAGAATCATTGTTAGTTAAATTAATTTTTAATATATATTTCAGAAACCTGAAACTGCTGGATCGGTAAGGTCCTTTAAGCAGGTAAAAAGGAAATGTTATCCTTACTTGTGATTGGTCGGGGGTAATCCTTATCTCTATATGACTCCGCATGTGATTGGTCGAGAAAATTATTTTATCGTCTTTTGGAAATTAACTTTGTTCTTATAAACTGTATTAGTTAGGTGAGCAGGTCGTGTGTTTCTAATTATTCTTTTAGACCCAAACTATCGCGTTTTAAATCAACTAGTCCATTTTTAGCTGTTAAAGCGTGCAAAAGTTATTGATATTTGTTATTAAAAAGTGTTTATGTATTTACTAAGTTGTATATCATAAATTTTATAATAAATACTTACATTGGAGGAATAATTATTAATTTCACTACAATAGATAATAATAAATTCACTAGTTCATAAGCTAACCCCCAGGGCTCAGCAAGAGCCCCACCCGCAAAGGCAGGCCAAACCCCGGCAACACCGCTGGTGCGCCCGCCGCCGTCCCCGCCCGCCCCGCGTCGGCCCGCAGGGCGCAATTATTCCGCGTTCCCAGCCCGCCGTCGTGCGCTGCCGCAGGGCGCAATATTTCCGCGTAACCTCCGCCGCGTGCGCCCCGCAGGCGCATATTCCCGCGCTGAATTATTATTTAAGAACACACACACACACACAATCACACACACACACACAACACATTCGACACACACATATAACGTATAATTTGTTGAGAAAACGATTTTATTTTATCTTTAATTATTATACTTAGTGTATTTACTTCATGCCTATTGTTATTATTATTTTAGAACACACATACACAAACAACATGCACACACACATACCACACACACACACTCACACGCAACACTCACTTACATCACATATAACGTATAATTTATTCAAACATTTTATTTTATTTTATTATGTATACTTAGTGTTATTTACTTCATGCTAATTGTTATTCATTATTTACACACACATGCAACACACTCTCACACATTCACACCACACACACACATACACACACCGACACACATACACTACTTATCACATACGACCCACGCCACCTCGATATTTTAGGGATTCCTCAACTTTGATGCTCAGGCTTTTGATGCTCAACTTTGATGTCATCAGTTTTTGATCGCCTCAACTTTTGATGCCTCAGACTTTTGATGCCGATCAACTTTGTATACCTCACTTTGATGCCGTCAGCTTTGATATTGCCTCAACCTTTAATAACTTAGCTTTGGTACCTCAGCTTTAGTGGTTCATCTTTGATGTAGCTTTTTTGATGGCGTCATCTTTGATACCCAACCTATATTGATGATTCAGTCTATAAGCAGTTCCAACTTACCATAGACACTTAACACTTACACTTATATCACACCACACTATAATCTCTTATTCACACCATACACACATACAACATAGACACTTACGTTCAACCATAGACACTTACATCTCACTACCGCACACACAATAACTATATATAATATATATATAAGTCATTATATATATATATATAATATATATATATATATAGTATATAGTATATTATATAATATATATATATAATATATACTTTCATTGTCGCCCGCGGGAATTTGCGCTGCGGCGCACGAGGCGGGAGGTTACGCGGAAATCATTTGCGCCGTGCGGGCCCGCACGCGGCGGCGGGAACTGCGAAATACTTGCGCCTGCGGGCGCACGCGGCGGGCGGGGACGCAGCGGGAAGCACCAGCGGGTGCGGGGTTGGTGCCTTTGCGGGTGGGGCTCATGCTGAGCCCTGGTTGTTAGCTTATGAACTAGTGAATTAATTATTATCTATTCTAGTGAAATTGAATAAGTTATTCCTCCCAAATGTAAGTATTTATTAAATATGATTACACTTAGTAAAGAATAAAAGATCCTTATAAATACAAATCACGAGATAACTTGTGCAACCCGCTTAACAGCTAAAATGAATATTATGATTTTAAAACGAGTTGGGGATAACAAATAATAAAAAAAACCACAAGCTCCACTACAATTTTAAAGAACATAAGTTAATTTTCAAAAGACGATAAATAATTCTCGACCCATCACATACGAGGTCATATTTAGAGATAAGGATTACCCCGACGAATCAACAAAAAAGGAAAACATTTCCTTTTACCTGCTTAAAGGATCTTACCGATCCATGCATGTTCAGTTTGAAAATATATTTAATAAAAAGTATTATTTAACTAATGATTCTTGTCAATACGGGAATTACCTTTTGACCTGGTATTAGGATTAAATTAGACCGTCTACAAAAAGGCTTATCCTAAATTCAGGCCTAAATTTAGGCCTAACGTAGTTATTGCACCACATTTTACAGAAAATGGTCAGTTTGAAAAATATTTTTACATGGAATTAGGCTTAAATCGCCCCGGGTTACAAAAAGGATTATCCTAAATTTAGAACTAAAAAATATATTTCAACACATTTTACAGAGAGAGGTCAGTGTAAGTATAGTTAATAAGTTTCGTGGGTTGTGTGACTCTCGTGATTGGATTGTCAATCGTACATAGATAAAATAATATAATACTAAATAAAAGAAAACCCGAATTATTTTTAAAACTTTGAAAATATTTTTAGTTTAAACATCGAGTGAATAATATAAATGTAAGTGAATAATTGTTATTTTTAAATAAAAACTTAGAATGATTTTAATAAAATACCATGTTTATGTTAGCAGAGAAGACTTATTTGTTATTTTATACTTATTTACATTTAAGTGAATACAGCAGTAAGTCAATATATCAAAACGTGGCATAGCTTGGTGTAGAGGGGTGCTAGGGGCTGACCTTACTGATTTACCTGATTTATTGCTTTAAGGTACGTAAATATATGTTTTTTAATAAATTCATAAGAATTTTAGTAAAAAAGTTATTTTAAAACTTGAAAGTTATAAAATTTATACAAAAAGTAATAACAGTATAAATTCTTTGTTCAAAGATAATGGAGTTGATTTACTTATAAGAAGTTTTAAGAAATCTGAAATAATTTGTTAGTTAAATTTGAAATGAGTAAATATAATGTACGTGTTTAAATTAAAACCATAAAATGTTTAATAAATTATACGTTAATATGTGTTGTGTGTGTGTGGCGTGTGTGTGTGTGTGTGTGTGTGTGTGTGTGTTTGTGTAAATCTGTGTGTGAGTGTAAGTAAATCGTGTGTGTGTGTGAAAGTAAATCTGTGTGTGAGTGTCAGTAATCTGTGGTGAGTGTAAGTAAAATACTGTGTGGATGTAAGTTGGTAAATGGTAAGTTGTCTTAATGGATAAATGTAAGTGTCATAGTGAATGTGTGTATAAGTATCTATAGTGAATGTGTGTATAAGGTAAGTGGTGTGTTGTGTGTGTGTGTGGTGTGTGTGTGTGTGTGACCGCATGTGCATTCAATGTGTAAATGTAAGTGTCTATGGGGAAATTGTAAGTGTCATAGTGAATGTGTTGTATAAGTGCAATAGTGAATGTGTGTATAAGTTTGTGAGTGTGTTGTGTGTGTGTGTGTGTGTGTGTGTGTGTTGTGTGTGTGTGCGTGTGTATGTGGATTGAGTAAACGTGAAAACCAAGGCCTGAAGAAATACACTAAGTAATAATAATAAAAATAAAAAATAAAATAATAAAAATAATAAAAATAATAAAATAAAAATAAATAAAAATAATAATAAAACAAAATAAAAAGTATTAAAACAAAAATAAAAACATAATGTTAATAAAATAAACTGAGTTAAAGCAGTAAAACTGAGAGTTAAAGCAGAAAACTGGAGTTAAAGCAGTAAAACTGGAGTTAAAGAAAAACTGGAGTAAAACAAACAGCATACTAATCCCCACTTGGTGTTAGGTAACATCCTTTATTGATTTTAACATGATTTACTGCTTTATGGTATGTAACGTTAATAAATAATATGAGTAAGCAGTAAAACATATAAAAGTTTCATAAAGCAGTAAATAACATGAGTTAAGCAGTAAAGCAGTAAAACAAAAGCCTACTAATCCCCCACTTGGTGTTAGGTAACACCTCTATTTGATTTACTGATTTACTGCTTTAAGGGTATTGGTAAAATGTTGAGTTAATAAATATGTGAGTTAACGCAGTAAAACATATAAGTTTAATAGCAAAAAAAAAACGTAAAAAACAAAAAAAAAATGGAGTTAAAAAAAAAGTTAAAAAAAACATGGAGTTAAAAGCAGTAAACTGGAGTTAAAAAAAACTGGACCTAATACCCCCTAGGTTGATAGGTAACCCTCTATTGATTTACTGATTTACTGTTTTTAAGGTATGTATGTTATGTTTTTAATAAAATTTCGTGCAGTTGTAGTAAAATAAAATGTTTTATTATCAGACACTGCTGGTTTTTTTCTTCTTAGCATAACTTTTAAAAAATTTATAAATTCAAAAGTATTAAGTAAAAGTATTAGTAAAGAAGTAATGTAATAAATATATTGTGTTAAATAATAGGTCCTGTAATGAGTTACAGTTTTAGGTGCGCGAAAATGTTTTATATAAAAAATGTTTATAGTATGAAATTAAAAATGAATGACTCATAGTATATTGAAAAGAAATTCTTTGAGAATGGTTTAAGTATGAAAAAAATGAATCGACTTATAGTACATATATATTTTTCAATTCGCTGCGGGTCGCCGCCTGCCGGGTTGCGGGGCCTCATCCTTATGCGGGGAGCAGATCATGCTGCGGCATGGCGGCAGCCTTGATTCACATAGGGTAGAGCATTAATATTAATGCTGTTTAGCTCAGGGTTGTGGAACCATCAAAGATGAAGGTCCATCAAAGATGAATATGCAATATAGATGGTACATAAGAATGAACGTCATCAAAGATGCGCTTCGAAAGTTGAGGCATCAATGCTGAGGCATTAATGCTGAGGCATCAATGCTTGGTGCATTAATGCTGAGGCACAATGCTGCGGCATTAAATGGCTGAGGATCATTGCTGAGGCATAAATTGCCGAGGGGCATCAAAATATCGAGGGTGTGGAGTGTAAGTGGTACAGGTTGTACTCTGTTGTGTGGGTGGGTGAGTGTAAAGTGTATATTGGTTTAATGAAAGTGTCTATGGAGAGTGTAAGTGCTTATAAGTGTTATAAAATAATAACTCATAGTAGGAAGCATTCTAGCAAATGTAATAATACACCAAATCGAGTTCCTCATACCTTATTACCTAGTGGTAGACACCCATATTAGGGGCTATCTAGGCTCAGGGGAGGCTAGAAAAGGCTTGAAAAAAGTGGCACTCAGTTGTCACTATGTGCACTCACTTGGCACTAATATGGCACTCACGTGGCATCTATGGCACTCAGTTGGCACTATATGGCACTTACTTGGCACTCAACTGGCACTCACCTGGCACTCCTCTAATTCTCATAGAACACTAATAGAACATAATAGATACTTCTTACGGTGAATTGGGAACCATCAAAGCCATGCAAGTTTAGGCGTTGGGTAAAATTTTGAAACCCACGGGTATCTGTCCAAGCTTTTTGGAGGCAAAGGGCAAGGACAACAAGGTTAGAGACATTCAAAAAAGGCTAAGTCGCCTAAAGGAAGGCAAAAAATACCGTGGGTCAAGAATTGCCCATGGACGAACAAAGGATGGTCGTGGTGTTTGTACCGCTGTGTGTAAGTGTAAATGTAAGTGTCTATGGGTATAATGTAAGGTGTTAATAGTGAATAAGTGTCATGTGATGTGTGTATAGTGTAAGTTAAGTGTGTGTGTTGTGTGTGTGTGTGTGTGTGTGTGTGTGTGTGTGTTCAATTAGGACTATGATCCATACTGCGTTCAAGTTAAGGAACGAAAATATGTACGGGTGGGCCACGAGTGGCAAAAAATTAGGCGTGGGCCAAAATTGACTCATGGTATATTGCAAGGTCAAGGCCGAAATATCATGGCCAAACAAGGTAAAAGACATCAAAACGGCTAAGCCCCTAAAATGAAGCAAAAAATTCCTGTGGGCAAGAAATTGACCCATGGTCGAAAAAATTTAGGGGGCGTAAATATAGGGGGGTAATTACGTACAGACGGTTGCTGACGTCAACCCGTTTTTGGCGCACCCTTCTTTCGAGGGTTGCCAAAAATTAGGGTTGGCCGAAAAAATTAAAGGTTGCCAAATATAGGGTTGCACAGAAATTAGGGTTCCTACAAAAAATTAGGGGTTCTCAAAAATTAGGGTTTCTCAAAAATTAGGGTTCTCAAAAAATTTGGGTTCTTCAAAAAATTAAAGGGTTCTCAAAACAATTAGGTTCCTCTACACAAAATGACCCATGAAGACCAAAGGGTTGGTCGAAAAAGTTAGGGCGCCAAAAAGGTAAGGCCAAAAAAGGTCAAGGTCAGGTAAAAAATTCGAGCTCAAAAAAAGGTCGCGGTCAGAAAAGGTCAAGTCAGGTAAAAAATTTGGGCTCAAAAAATCCGATTTGCCCAAATTTTAGGGTGGGGTAAAAGAGGTCAAAAAAGGTCAAGGTAAGGTGGGGTAAAAGAGGCTTAGTCCAATATGACTCTCCTACTACTGACAGTATATGCTGCGCTGATGTTTAGTCCGATGTTATGACCGAAGAATGTGTTGAAAATGTTGAAATTGTCTGAAAATTTTGAAGAAGGAGAAGAAGAGAAAGTGAAAAATAATTGAAAATGTAGGAAATTGTTGGAATGTTTCCTCCATTATTATATGATGCTGATGAAACAGAAGAGCCGAAGAAGGAAAATGAAGAAGCACGCAGAAGGAGAAGAGGTTGAAGAAATTTCTGCTAATCAGTTTATTAATGCAGATTCTTCAATGATTATGGATGAAGAGAGAAAGGTTCCTAAGAAGAAGAAGAATAAAAAGAAGTTAAAGACTAATGAAGAAATCTGAAATATCTTTAAATATTTTTATTATATTTTGTGCTATATATATATATATATATAATATATAATATATATATATATATATATATATATATATATGTAATATATATATACTATATATATATATATAAATAATATAATATATATAGTTAATATATATATAGTAATATATAGTATATATATATATTATATATATAATATTATATATAGTATATATATATAAATATATATATATATAATATATATAAATATATATATATATATATATATAAGTAAGTATATATACTATATAGTATATTATATATATTATATATATTATATATATATATATATAATATATATATATATATATCTATATAAATATATATATATATATATATTATTGTTGCAACTCGGGCCGGCCTGAGCAGCCTTCTTTAATATTATTTCAATTTTCACCTGTTAACAGGTTTATATAAAGACCTTTTCATCATAAATAAATATAAACATACGGTATTCACTCTATTAGTTTACAAGTACTTTATACATTATTCGTTTTAATTGCTAAAGCAGAACTCGCTTTAACACAAGCTTTTTTCTCTCTCCTTTTGACCCCTCGCCCACCCACCTTCATGAGTCATTAGCACTCCCTCTTCCATGAGTTTTAATTACTATACGTTTAAATACCAATAAATTTATTAAATTATTGTTATTTTATTAATAATAATAGAGCATTTTAATTTGGATGTTACAATACGTCGCCATGTTTGGGCTAATTATAATTTTTAAAATCCTTTTACCGTAATTTTGGCCGAAATTTATGCTCTATTGTTTTAAACTGTCGTAATTAATTTAGTTATTTGTTTTTATTACCGTTTTTTTTATTTCTTCGTGCAGGAAAAACGCGTACATGCAACAATAGGTAGCTATCAGACAGAAGATTGGTCCCCTATACTGTGTGTGTGCTGTGTGGGTGTGTGTGGTGTGTGTGTGTGTTGTGTGTGTGTTGTGATGTGTGTGTGTGTGTTTTCAGCGAAGGATAAAGAAGGCTACCATTTTTATTAAGCTTATCTTATATGAAAAGATAATAAACGGAACAGATAATATCAGTGACTATGAAAAGTCTTCAGGCTATATATATATATATATACTAGTATATATATATATATACTATATATATATATATATATAATATAATATATATAATATACTATATATATATATATTATATATACTATATATATATATATAGTATTATTATATTATAAATATATATATATAGTATATATGGAAATATAATAAGCTATCTATCAGGCTTATAATATATATATAATAAGTATATATATAAGGTTACTTAACGGCAACACGAAAATACTATAAATTAGTAATTCTGCTAAAGTTTAATTAAAATTAAACATTTTTAGGGGTGAAATGAAAACTATTTAAAGCAAATAAAAAAAATTTTATTGCTTGTTTTGGGATCTAGTTTGCTGGCGACATTCTTAATTGAATGAAATACGAAATTGAAAGTAATATCGTAAGCGTCAAAACGAAAATAAAGATGAAAGAAAATGATTTTGTAAGGGTAACTAACCTTTTTTTTTTTATACCAAATGAATTTTTTTTTTTAGGAGTGACGTGACCTAACCTAACCTAACCTCATTTCACCCCTAGAACATAGGAAAAAAATTTCATTTCACCCCTGGAACATCTAATTAGGTACCATAGAGGTTACCTGCGAATTTTTTTTTTTTGATCGGACCTCCCGTTCCGTGTGGCCGTTAAGTAACTTTTCATATATATATAGTATATATATATATACTATATATATATTAGTTATATATATAATAAATTATATATATATTAGTATTATATATATATAATATTATATATATATATATAGTATATATTATATATATATTTATATATCCCTCTGGTAAAAGGTTCCAAAACTGATCTTGCAATATTGACATCAATGCAAAAGTCGTTCTCTTCTTTTCTTTCTATAGAACGGTTCCATAAATCTTCTTTATATATTTTTTATCACTTTTATTTCCGCAATTATGAATTTTAGATATTCGTCTTGGTATGGATGCTTCATTCTTTTTAAATTCAATCTTTGGCTTTCGCCATCGTGCCATTGCGAGATTTTCCTCGTTTCTTTTAATTGAATTACATTTTTTTCCCCTATTTCTATGCAAAACTGTAGCAAAGAGTTTTAAGCGAAATGAAGCCCGTCCAGCACTCCTAAGCGCGTTGATGCACACTGGCCTATTTTTGAACTTTTTCCTTTCTTTTTTCAAATTAAATTTCCCACGAAGATACAAGTCACGAGGGATTTTTGTCCGAGTCTTTGTGACGACCTAAGAGATTAACACACGTATAAAGACGCAAGACAGAT
>JABUQX010037711.1:22500-27500 GCA_015478945.1 Trachelipus rathkii
GTTGTGTATACTGGTTATATTGATGGCTAGCGTCGCGACGGTGTCTGTAGTCGATCTGGTCGTTGTGGATGCTCGGTGGGGTGGCGTGTGAATGGGTGTGATGTGCTGTCTTTGCTGGTGTATCGATGTCGTAGGTGTTCATATTGTTTATATTGTCGGTCGGCGCTCTAGAGTCGGTGGAGTCAGGCTCGTTGTGTCGGTGGTGCTGTGGGGTATCTTAGTTGTGGGACTCCGTTTTGGTTAGTCACACCAAGCTCATGAACCCTTCGTACTATTTGAAGTCCTGCCTGAATAACGGGAAGTTATTCCCCGTCCCACAATTTCACAATGAACCCTTTTAACAGTGCTGCATTAATTCCTGACATCACACTGGGTCTCCGGCACTAAGTTTCACTGGGTCTCCGCACTAAAGTTCCGCGATCTATGGAAGACACGAAAAGCCTTCAAAATAAGTTCCAGCAATAAACCTTAATAATTATTTCACCTAATGATTGATTTGGATTCAAAATGATCCTCAAGCAACTGAATTTTCACGTCCAGGACTTTAAAAAACACGCTGCGCACTTTTCTCCCAACTTCGTATGTTTTACCACAATTCTCAAGAAAAGATAAAAGTATATTTTCGCCGTGAACCTTCCTCGTAACCTAAATCCCAAGTTGAGATTAGTTGGTTTGCTACCAACCACCACAATATATATATATATCTATATATGATATATATATATATATATATATATATATATATATATATATATAATATATATATATATATATATATAATATATATATATATATATATATAAATTTATATATATATATATATATAGTATATATATTAATATATATATATATATTATTATACACACAGATAAACACCACCGCTCAAGGGCAGAGCCCTAATCTAGGAGGGGTGTACTCATTTAACGTCCGAGCAGGACGAAGCCAAGCCCTGGGAGAGAATAGCTCACATTCTCCAACCCGACCAGTTGCGAACCTGGGACCCTCGCTTTGTATGGCGAGTGCTAGAGAGGCCTAAGCTCTAGGAATCTACCATGGCATGTGATCAGATATCATTGTTAACGACGAACGAGAGCTAGCAGAGAGACGTAGTTTCTTCGGTTTTAGTCATCAGCCTTTTGCTTTGTCCAATGTTCTTTTTTGCGAGTCTTGGCAGGAGGAGACTCTTTTCTGAACTTGCGAGAAAAGTGCAGGGAACTCTTTATATACGATTTTTACGTTTACTTTGAAATATTTGCATATATTTTTACATTGTACGTTCGGAGATTATATATTTTACACTTTTGAGTTTTAACAACTTAATTAAGCTTATTTATGTAACTATTTTAACTTTTTCATCATACATATTTTGTTACATAAACACGAGGTGCTACTACAATACTTCCCACCGGGGAACTGAAGCAGTTGAAAAATATAGATTTAATGCATCAGCATATCTATGTATATTCTGCAAATAGAATGATATACATGCATGCAACTTTCTATTAAAAATAAGACATATAAAGCAAAAAAGAAAAGGAAAAAATGTCAGTTAGCAAATAAATATATATTCCCAGCAAAAAAGTGTCTGTATGAACATAATTGTTTTCCATTTCTTTTTTGTGGCGGTTTTTTTACCTTGTTTTTTTTTTATTAAGATGGTATTTTGGTGTGGACTGCATTTGTGTAAAAATAATCTAGTCTGTTATGGGGCGTATTTTGCGGGACGATTTTCCTACTTGTTACTGATAAGTTTTTTTATTGAATCGAGTTAATTTTTTTGCGTGCGGCTTGGAATGCATGGAGAGCTAACCATATTTTCAATTATATAGGATTTTGAATGGATTAGTTTAAAACCAATTGAATTGATCGGGAGCTATTCTATTTATCCATCTATTATATTTCTTTTTTTTATTTTTACCTTCTTTTTCCCTCTGAAGATGTCATTTACTTTTCTTTGTCCGGTTAAGTCTCGCGTTTATGGCAGGAGGTAAATCATTTCAGCTTCTTTAAAGATCTTGGAATAATCCTTCTTATATTTTCTTTGCAAGTATGTCTTTCTTCGTCGTTCTTTTCCACGTCTTTATGAAGGTCTCTACTTTGGTTCTACGATTTGCAATATTCATTTGTACGTTTAATGTTCTACTCTGCGAAATAATTTCTGAGATCAAATTTTTTATAGGTAAATTACTTTTTATTTATTTGATTGAATTTATGTTTAAAACGTGTTTTGAGACGTTGTTTTTCATATTTTGCGCTTATTTGTTTAATATTTTTTCTCTTCATTTTATTTCATAATTTTTTTGTGTTTATGGTAATTTTTTGGTCTGAAGCTATTCAATATTAAACGTGATGCGATTTTCACTTATGATAAGTGTTGTCTATTATGTTTGGTTTATTTCTTTTTTCGTTTCCCGATGAATTATGTATAGTTTTGTTGGTCGGATTGCTTTCATTTTTTACATGTTTTTCTTTCATGGGTTTTTTATTGTTTTTTTCGACCATTAGCTTATGCATTGTATTAATGGATGTATATTTTATTTTCTCATTTTTTTTGTACATAGTATGTATATGCCTTGAGTGTGGGATTTTTGATACGTTAATGTGTAGACATTTTCGTTTTTTTTATTATTTTCTTGTTGGGGGCGTATTTTTAATTAATTCTAGTCGTTTTGTCTTTTGTTGAGTGTGATTGAACATTGCGTCTTTTATCTGCTATTAGAGCTTTTAAATCTGTCAGTCTAGGGTGTGTGAGTGGTATCATTTCTCTTTTCTTAGTCGGTGTAGGCTGCCGGAATTGCCTCTCGTCAGCTTGCGTAAGCATGTTTTGGGGAGAGGTTATCGTAGGAGACGTTCGCTTCTTTCGGCTTGAGTCTGCTTAGCTTTCTTTTGTATTGTCCGAGTTTTGCGTAGGTTCGTTATTAGCTGGTAAAGAAGTGTTTTTTTTCTCTTTGTTGGTCTGAACGTTTTGCAAAGAGTGAAGTTTTTGTGTTTTTTCGAAGTCATTTGCATAGAATCGCTCTTATATATTACAGATATTTATGGTTCAACATGTGTTGAATTTAGCTGAATTTTTTTCGGCTGTTGAGTAATTGATTTTTTGCGTGGGGATATTTTTACAGTTCCATTCGAGCAAAGGATTCCTTATCACTGTTTACAATTTGGAGTATGTTTTTAAACTAAATTACGTAGTTTTTGCGTTTTTTTTAACCATTTTAAATTTTATTTTATTTTATCTATTTTGTTACATAAATACTTAGGTATAATACCTCACTTTAATACATAATTTGATGTTCCACCAGTTTTTTCTGACCCCATTTGTTTCGCAGAAGTAACAAATATTGAATTTTAAATGGAAACCATTTAGGTATTTCTAGAAAAGATATATGCAAAGATTATATATATAATCCGGTCTAATGGATGGTAAATTTCTGTTGACAACAATCTCGGTCCAACCTCTTTAAAATTTTGTCCTGTGTGCGTGACGTGGAGGGTTGTTTTCTCTGCTGTCCTACTTTAATATTATTTTAAAATATTTTTTCTCTCTCGACTTCGTCGAACCTTGGTCTTATTAGATTTTAAAATCAGTTTTTAGAATGATTATAGGCTACTTTTGGGTCATTTGGTGCTGTGGATTCAATATTAGTCTTTCAACTATATTCTACCGTTGGGTTTTGTATTAGGGAATTCTGGGTTTCATATTAGTCAATTTGTTGGATTAAATGTAATGTATGATGTATATCAGAAAAGATGAACCTCGTTCTTATGGTGATGTAGAGGATTGATTACATTCGTCTTCTCGTCTTCTCTCTTCGTCTCTCTCTCTGCTCTCTCTCTCTCCTCTGCTCTCTCTCTTTTTGGCTTCTTTTCTCTCTTTCTTGTCTTAGGGTTTCTCGGTTCTCGTCTCTCGTCTGCCTCTCGGTGTGTTTTGATTATTCGGGTTCTCTGCTGTCGTCTCGTCTCTCTCGTGTGCTTCTCGTCTCTTTCTCTTCTTTCGGTCGTCTCTTGTCTCTCTCTCTCTCACGAGCTCTGCCTACATCTTACACATCACACAGCTACCACTCACATCTATGTGTGTTGTTTGGTTCTACACATCACCTTATCAACGAGCACACACACACAGCAGCTCATGCACAGGGTGTTTGTCTACACACACATCACTAGATTATAAAAGTAGTGAAGTTTTGTTTTATTCCTTGGGATCGTCCTCGAGTATGATATTCCAATTATTATTATTTCTTTTTTATTATTTATTTTTTAAATAATAATAAAAGGGCCATTTTAATGTGGATATTTTGAATACGTCGCCATGTTTGGCGAATTTAATGTTATACATTTGCGCCTTTACTCTCAGGTCTAGGTTAAAATGGTTTCATTATATAATTTTATTATTATTCCATTTTATTGATTAATTATTAGTTTAAGTATTAGTAGTAGTGATGTGAGTGATGTAGTGAGTTTTGATTGAGTTTAGTAGTAGTTAGTAGTAGTAGTTTTTAAAAAGCAAACTGCATTTCTTTTTCTTTTCTTTTTTATCAAACATGTTGTTTATTAGACTTGCTCGTAAATAAAATTTTGGTAGTGATAGTTCTTCTAAAATTTTAGTACTACTACTACTACTATAATAATAATAATAATAATAATAATAATATTAATAATAATAATAGTAATAATTGTGTGGAGTTAAGTAGTTAAATCAGAATTTTTTAAGAACATAGTTTAATAATATATTAATGAATAATAATAATTAAAATAGTATTGAATATAAAATGAATTTAATTAATATATTTTATATAATGGTGTGAAAATTAAAGAAAGTGTACCCGGCATTGATATGCTGTAATAAGCTGAAGATATTGTACACAGAGAATATATTACTAATTAACATGATTTATGGATATGCTTAGCGTACGAAAAGTTGTATGGAAGTAGCGTGTATTTTTTGAAATATTCTCCAAAACTTACGATAGGTTACAGGTGAGAAAAGTAACTAATAACAATTA